>CAUYQG010185815.1:0-22313 GCA_963574415.1 Tarsius wallacei
AGTCTTCATACTCATCACCTTCACCTTGGGTAGGCTAAGAAGGAGGTAGAAGAAGAGGAAGAGATAACCTTGCTGTCTCAGGGGTGGCAGAGACAGAAGAAAATCCTCATAGAAGTGAGTCCACGCAGTTCAGACCCATGTTGTTCAGGGGTCAACTGTGGTTGGTGTGGGGATGCCTACAGCACGTGGGTTTGTTCTTTCTCTGTCCCAGTTGCACCACCTGACCTATTATAGCTGGCTGTTCACGAGCATTTTGCCTTAAATATACATGGGTTGGGCTCATCTACTGCCTTCTTGAAATATACCCAGCTCATTTATTTCAACTCCGTTTATTGGAATTCTTATTGTCAAAGAACATTTCTTGAAAGAATCTGGAATCAATATTACTGGCTACAAAAGTGTAAAGTGCATTGGCTTCAGGTCATCCTGTTTGCTCTTTTAAAATAATTTTCAGTCAGATTTCCTGAGTCCGTTCAGATGATCATCTCTTGAGAAAGTATATATTTTCATTTATAAATATGGTATTGATATGTTATTTGACCCATGTGCAGTGTTCGTTTAAAAAGGAAAGTTTATTTCGCTAAAGGCCAGGAGGAGACTTGTTTCACAGTAAAATGTGGAAAGTGACCAGTTCACTATGAGTTGAATTAACTTTTGGTGATCACCAAAGTGACTTGCTAACCTAAAGGAAAAATGGTCAAAATAGCAGATATATCCGATGACTCAACTAGGGTTTGAAGTATAATGTCATCTTTACTTTTGTTTCATGCCTACAATCACATTATTCAGGAAATGGCAGTGGAATGACTGCCTTCCATCCATTTCGATATAAAATGTGTACAAAACAACAGGAAAGCCCGTTATCGATCCTTCACCAAGTTCTGGAGGCTACTCTTCCCCCACTCAAAAGTAGGTCTCTATATCAGATACATTTTGTTTACCGCCCACAGCTTAAGGACTTGGAAATAGATTTTAAGTGAACTACTTACCAAAAAATTGTAAAATGAAGCTGCTTATCAGGTTAAAGAACTTTATGGTACTATTTCATACCAGATAAATTTAAATGTATAAGAAAGTACAGCAGTGATCTGACCGAGTCAGATTCCAAGTCAAGCGATGCCCTTGAGATACCTGGGGCTTTTTCTGAGACCTGATGTACATTGACTCTTTGATAAAATTGTAAGCCTGGGGCCACTTCCTTTCTTATATAGAAAATTTGGCCATTACTACTTTGGAGCGATGTGCTAGCTTTTGATATATTCCCAGTGGTTGCAGGGAATTTTAGAGGAAGTTGGAACTTCCCCTTTGTCAACACTGACCACCCTTGTCAGATTCAGGCCCCAGGTAATGCCCCTCTTGGATATACTGTTTTGGAGGCTAAAGCTCTTTTGGAGGAAGTTAAACCTGAAAGAAATGTGAAAAGATCTCTGACCAGGGGAATGCAAATTCTGTCCACTGGTCTCTTCTTATGGATTGAAGGCCAGTTTGACAGTTTTGTTTATATGCATAAAATGTACCAAACCTATCCTAATTTCAAGCCACAATATGGAACTTCTTCCCTTAAACAAAAGTGCAACTCTAATACGGGGTAGTTAGTCAAACAAGGGATTTTCTGTTGCTTTCTTTCTTTGGAAAAACATTCTAAGGGTGAGAGAGTTACCGTGAATTTTGAGAGACAGAATCTTTTGCTCAGCAGCATTCAGTCATGAAAACAGAAAAGTAGCTACTCACAGATAGTTGGTGAAGGATGGACTTAAATGTGTTGATTGCACATTATTTTCTGTAGCGTAATAAATACAGATAGCATGTGTAGTTCCATAAATTTTGCTGTGATATTCAAATGAAGTGGGAAGGATATTTAGGCATGAATAAAGGAAAAGACAAAACAATATTTACTAATGTTTCTACGAATGGGAATTCTTCCAGGGATGGAAAACCAGAGAGTAGAAGCCAGAGTACCAAGAGGTAATCTTTTAAAACCATAACTAAACTTTACTTAGTTCATAAAAACAAGACAGCTCATTTAAGCATTTTTTTCACTGAAAATTTGGTTTATAGCAGGTGTTCTTATGAAAACAATTGTTGCTTTTTTTTTTTTTGAGGCGGGGTCTCACTCTGTCCCCAAGGCTGGAGTGCAGTACACAGTCACAGCTTATTGTAGCCTCAACCTCTTAACTCAAGTAGTCTTTCCACCTCAGCCTCCTGAGTAGCTGGGACTACAGGCACACACCACCATGCCCACCTAATTTTGTGTGTGTGTGTGTGTGTGAAGACAAGATCTCCCTATGTTGCCAAGGCTGGTCTTGAACTCCTGGGTTCAAGAGATCCTTCTGCCTTGGCCTCCCAAAGTTTGGGGATTACAGGCGTGAGCCACCTCACCCAGCTACTTTTTGCCTTTCAAGTCCTTGTGAATATCTACATGGAAGTCATAAGAATCTTCTTGTTCAAAGATTCAAAGGTCTCCTTTGCCATATACACATGAAATACCCGTTTCATATGCATGCCCATTACATCGTCATGTTTCTTAATGAAGGTTGGATTACCATCTGGTCTTCTCTTCCATGGATGACCAGAGAGATATGAGGAGATGGGTGGGACAGGAATCTAAAAACCAAAAATCGGGATGAACCAGTTTTTTTTCTTTTTATAGAGGTTTTGAGATCAGAATATTTGAAATCAGAACTTCAGTATTTGGAAAGTGCAGGACACCTTTGGATATGAGCTTTAGACTCTTCCTATAGATTGCCATCTCTTCCTTCAGTATTTAACCATCCACCCATTCAGCAAGTTCACTGATTATCTGCAACTTGTTTGGTACTGTGAAAGTTGCAAAGCCAAGTAAAACATGATCCTAGTGTTCAAGGCACTTAAGGGTTACTTATAAAGTAATGAACATAATTTTGAGAGTAAATGTCTCAAAATCTTCATGCCTAAATTGGAACTGTTTGTCAAGGGAACTAATTTGGGAGGGGGGAGCTATATGTTTATTTCCTAGCTCTCACCATCTTCTAAATCTTTTCATAGCTGGCCTTTCCTCACTTTTGTTTATTGATGTGGGCAATACTTTGACTTTTCTTGTCGAGTATTTCCAGAATGGATCTGAATGAAATTTTAATCCCTTGTGATATTACACAGACAAGTTTGAATTGTAAACTATAGCAGTCATTCATAGCAGATAACTGTATTTCAGGAGTTGAAATGAGTAAAATAAGTTCTACCTGGAAGAAGATCACTGATCATGTATCTTAAGCAAAGGCGAAAGAGGGAATGAAAAATATGGTGCTGACAGCCACCTTAGCAGTCTAAACTGGAATTTTGTCATGTTTGTTTTTCTCTGTTCTTAGTACACTTCATTACGTAAAGAGCCACTTTCCATAAAAAGCACTGATTCAGGTCCTGGAGACAGTTATGTGTGTTACATGTTAGTGACTACCTGCATGCATGAGCTTGTCTTTGTGTCCATTGATAATTGATATTTTTGGACACTAGATGGTGCCCTTTCACTTTGAAAGAAAGTGTATTTTCTATTGGATTCTTGCTTTTTATTTTGCTTATTGTTCTGTTGATGCAAAGATGGTGGAAAAATCAGATTCTTTCTTAAATTGGATCTGAGGCTCTCTATCCCTCCATAGATGCATAGGAATTTTAATGATTATTCAATCTGTAGAGTAATAAGTTTGTAGAAGATCATACCACTCAGTGCTTACTGTTCATTTATTTTGTGAGAAAAATACATTTTTATTCTGTAGAAGCATTTTGTATCATATGTATTGGGCCAATACATACGTGACTACTACTAAAATATTTATGTGGTTTGATCTGCTGATACCTGTGCTTGATTTAATAATTGCTTGCAAAATTAATAAAATGCCGTTTGCCAAATCCTAAAGCCCAGGAACCTGATTTTTTTTGTTGTTGTTGAGTTGAAGTCTCACTCTGTCTCCCAGACTGCAGTGCGGTGGCATACTCATGGCCACCACAGCCTCGACCTGTTGGGCCCAGACAATTCTTCTGCCTCAGCCTTCCAAAGGAACCTGTATTTTATCAGGCATGTTTTGAGAAAGACTGGATTCTAATCACCCACCGTAGCAGTGAGCATCTTCAGAATAGATTAACATCAGTGTCAGCCAAGTAATTTGAACCAAAGTTAAGGATAGTTGATTGAAATTTTGAAGGTAGACAGCTCTTTTTTTTTAGTTGGAGTCTCACTCTGTCGCCCAGACTGCAGTGCAGTGGCATGCTCATGGCCACCACAGCCTTGACCTGCTGGGCTCAGGCGATCCTTCTGCCTCAGCCTTCCAAGTTGCTGGAACTACAGGCGCACTCTCCCATGCCCAGCTTATTTTTTGATTTATTGTAGAGACAAGATCTCACCAAATTTCTCAGACCGGTCTGGAACTCCTGAGCTTAGGCAATCCTCTCACCTCAGCCTCCCAAAATGCTGGGATTACCGGCTGGAGTCACCACGCCTGGCTGGTAGACAGCTTTTTATGTAAATATTGCCTAGAGGAGTTATAGTGGACATAATAATTATTAAAGAAAATGCTCTGTTTATATAATCATGGTAAAAGTTGGCTGGAGTATGACCAAAAAGAGACAGTCCTGGTCCTTGTTAGGATGCATTAGAGAGAAAGCAACGGGAGTAGCATGCCGTACCGTGGGTTTCTTTCCCAACTTGCAGTGGCCAGACATTTCTTGTGTCCTGCATTTAGGTACCTCACTTTGTAATATCTGATGCTTAAACATTTGGGAATGTTTCAACCAATCTTAAGGGCTTTGATCGTCATCATGTCCCTGTGATAGGTTAGGTGTCAGGAGGGATTTAAAAACAGGAAAAGGAGAAGTGCCTGGGACCATGAGCAGCCACCCGGAGAGACTAGAAGCTGGAGGGATGGCATCGACTCAAATTAACACAGCTGTTGGATGACCCCTGGAAGGCCAGAGGCATTCCTCAACTCTGAAGCTCCATGCTGCACTGTTGTTAACTATGGTTTCACCATCCTGGTCCTAACAGTGGGTATCTTTAAGAAGATGGCTTCATTTTTATTACTGCAGTCTTTGCAGCAACTTGGATGGAACTGGAGATCAACATCCTAAGTAAACCAACTCAGAAACAGAAAACCAAACACTGCGTGTTCTCACTCATATGTGGGAGCTAAACAGTCACAAAGATGGAAATGTTAGATACTGGGGACACCAGTAAGAGGGAAGGAGGAAGGAAGAAAGGATGTCCATAATGTTCACTATCTGTGGAATGGGCCACCTGAGACCCAATCCCCACCACTACACAAAATGTCCATGCAACGAGTATGCATGTGTACCCCCTGAATCTAAAATTAAAAGTTAAAAATTAAAAAAAAGAAGAAGATGGTTTCCTCCCTTCTTTTCTTCCTTCCTCTTTTTGGGGGGTTGGGGGACAGTTACCCAATGCACCTCCTGTGCTCAGCGTGGCATTGGCTTTCACCTGGACTGTGGGATGGAGGTGGGGAGATCACACTATCAGGGGAAGTATGTGTGGTTCAGATTAAAATCCCCACCCGGTGATTCTTATTCCTTATCCCAGAGAATAGATGCTTTAGAGACGTTAAAGGATTCAGGCAGAACTGCTAGTTAACTGTGGAAGGTGCTCAGTAAACAATTGCTGGCTATCCCTGACTTGATGCTTCATACAGGAGATAAAAGACTTAGAAGTCAGTACGTTGTAGGCACTCACTAAGTTGGGATTATCAGTGGTTGTGATAATCGAATAAATTATCTCTCTGTTATTCAGATTTATCAGTAAAGCTAAATAGTATAGACCTTTTGGCTTACCCCAGAATGGTCTTAATCTGTGTCAGGACGATCTATAAGGTAATAGAACACATAGATTGCTGGAATGACTTGAAAACCTGACTGAACAGAGAACTGAAGGCTTTGGGGCTTTGGCTCTGATGTCTTCCTCAGTCTGGAAGATTCCAGCCTGGCTGAGTGTCTCACCTCCTGTAAGCCTTCACTGAGCTCTCACTTTCTCAAGGAGGTCTAATGCTTGCCTCCCCTTTCCATAGCTGGCACTTCCTCATCATTTTGTGTTGTTCTCCTTATTATGGCTTCCTTATTATTGATGTTGTAATACCTATATTTGATAGTTCATTGGATTCATTTTTGTCTCCCTGCACAAGACTGCAAGCTTTATGTGAATGGGGGTCTGTTTTCCTGCACTGATCTATCACCCATCCCCTGGAACAGTACCTGGTGCATTGTAGAAGTTCAGAAAATATTTGTTGAATGTATGAATGCTTTCCCATATAAAATTCAGTGTAGTAATAAACAATAAACATAGCCTATATTAGTCACTCAATACTAGCTCTGGATAAATATTAAGATCAATTTTTTTATTAATCTTGACCTATGAGGATGTCTTCTTTTTCTTCCTTTTTTTCCCCCCTTGGGAAGAGCATGGGATTGTAGCTTTATTATTTATTTATTTATTTACTTACTTATTTATTTATTTTAAAGACGTGGGGTACAATTCAGGATTAGGTATACAAATGTTCATTATGCAGGTACCCTTGTTGATGAGGTGCTCTCCCCCAAGCAGTTTTCCTCAACTGCCAATCCCACCCCTCCCCCCCACCATCCCCTGGCAGTTTCCCACTACTGCCAATCCCTTTCTTATAGTATCATAATTGTTCAAGGTCAGCTTATGAATGAGAACATATGGTACTCTGTTCTTTGTTTCTGTGATAGATCACTGAGTATGATCGACTCCAAATCCATCCAAGTTACTGCAAAGTCCATATGTTTGTCCTTCTTTATGGCTACATAATATTCCATTGTGTATACATACCACATTTTTTCTATCCAGTCCAGCTTTGAAGGGCAGCATGGTTGTTTTCATGTTTTTGCTGTCGTGGATAGAACTACACCAAACATACAGGTATCTTTTTGGTAGAATGACTTGACTTCCCCTGGGTATATTCCCAATAGGGGGATTGCTGAGTCATATGCAAGGACAATTTCTAGTTCTTTCAGAAATCATCGCACAATCTTCTAAAGAGGTTGCACTAGTTTGCATTCCCATCGCATCTTCGCCAACATCTGTTGTTGTTTGTTTTATTAATGATGGCCATTCTTACTGGGGTTAGGTAGTATCTCAGTGTCATTTTGATTTGCATTTCTCTGATGAGTGAGGCTGAGCACTTTCTCATGTGTGTTGGCTGCCCATGTCTCTTCTTTTGAGAAGTATCTATTCATGTCTTTTGCCCACTTTTTAATGAGGCTGTTTGTTTTTTCTTTTCGGGCCACTTGAGTTCCTTGTAGATCCTAGATGTTAAGCCTTTGTCAGATATATAGTTGGCAAATTTTTTCCCCATTCTGTGGGCTGTCTCCCTTCTTTCTTGATTTTTTTTTTTTTTTTTTGCTTTGCAGAAGCTTGTCAGTTTGATGAGGTCCCACTTGTCTATCTTATCTCTTATGGTATGGGCACTTGGGGTTTTGATCAGGAATTGGTTGCTAGTTCCAATTTCTATAAGGGTGTCTCCTGCATTTTCTAAGATTCTTATAGTTTGAGGTTTTACATTTAGGTCTTTGCAGGCTGATCACATGCACAAGATTGAAACAGGGCCCCTACCTATCACCATACTCAAAAATTAATTCTAAGAGGATATCTTCTAAATTAAGTTATCACATGGTTTAAAGTGTGGATCCAGAGCTGGAAGACGTTGGATTATAATGACTAAGCTTCTGGGTTTTCTGGTGCAAGTTACTGAACAACTTGGTGCCTTGGTTTCCTCTGTAAACAGCCTCATGAAGTTGTTCTGTAGACTAAATGAATGAATGCATTTAAGCCATTAGAACAGGACCTGGGATGCAGCTAGATCTCAGTTAATAAATCCAATTTATGGAGTACTCACTTGTTTAAAAAATAATTATAATGATACATTTATTTTGCAATTATATGTCATACTTATTTTGCAAAAAGAAATTTAAAGTTAAATGGGTTATTAGCCAATTTTCAGAAGGAAGAAAACCACAGATAAATGCACAGTTTGAGTATTTGCCTTATTCCTGTTTTTATTACAATGATAACACACTTCGAATGAAACAAATATTGAATTTATTATTAAATCTCTTAAAGTCAGTTTTAAAACAGAGAGCTTGTGGGTTTCATGTGAACCTTTTGTTTCTGATTTCATATAGATCCCCATATTAAAGTTTCTGGAAAGAAAGAAGATGTTAAAGAAGCCAAGGAAATGATCATGTCTGTCTTAGACACAAAAGTAAGTGAATGTTAAGGACACTCAGATGTCAGAACCTTGTCTCTGCAAGGGCTACTTCATGCCGTTATGAAAGAACCATTTGGAGAAGAAAAACCAGGAAAAAGTAATGGTGGGTTTTAAAATAAGCACATGTGATTCTACAGTGGATGTAAAACTCTAGTTAATATTTGAATAGATTTTTCTCATGCTAGGTAATTGAACTATATATATGTGTGTGTGTGTGTGTGTGTGCGTGTGTGTGTGTGTATTCCATATATACCATTTTAAATGTAGATATTGGTTCTAGTTAGTATAGGAATAAGTAATAAAGATTGTAGGAATTAGCGTATTTTCCTTTATGATGCAGGTAGAAACCCAGAATGATCTTCTGTATAGCTTTGTGGTGTATGTGTGATAGTGCAAAATGTGACGCTTTTTCTTGTGCAACCACAGTCTCTCTTTCTCTCTGTGCAAAAATATATGTATAGAGATAACAGGGCATTTTAAATATGTAAAAATATATACTCTTTTGTGAGAATTTGTTTTCTTTGATGGACTCACTAAATCACTTACTGTGTACCAGGTACTTTACGTTTTGCAAATATTAATTTGTTTAATCCTCATAACTGACTCAGCACAGAGATATTAGGTAATTTGCTCAGAATCCCAGAGCTAGTAAGTGGGGCGGTGGGATTCAAATCCAGGATGTCTGGTTCTTAACCACTTTTTTTTTTTGCCTCCTGCTATTTCACTGAAATGATCTCTTTGTTTTTTCCTTCTTTCATTCTTTCTTTCTATTCTTTGTTGTTCTTTTTTAAAAACAATTAAAGAACAATTTAATTTATAATAATTAAATATTTTAGAATTTTCTCCCAAAGGGGGATATTTTCAAAGATTAAGCTGAAAGAAGAACTAAGTTTAAAAATCAAAATATTTAATAGGTATGTTTAAAATTGAAGAATTCAGAAAGTTGAAGATAATTTCTATTTTTGACATCTTGTTACATTTTGACTTTATTTTAATTTTTAAGTGCTGAAGAATGTTACTACCAGTCTTGTAAATGAGAAAGAATTTCATGTCCATCTTTGTAATTTTACAACACAAAATTTCTCAAAATTAAATACATAGATTCCAATATGATCACGGTGTTTTTACTCATTATGTCTTAGAATTTTACATTTGTGCTTTAATGTACCTAATACACTTTGAATTCATTAAATTAAGCCATTTTACTTCCATATATCTATGCTTTGTGATCTCTGCCTCACCTTCCTTCCTACTAGCAAAAATAATAAATCTACTTTTAAAGTTCAACACACAGTAATGTAGAAGTTGTGAAAGCAACACTTATAAATATTTACTCATAGTTTGGAACTTGATTTTTGTTTCTAGTTTTCTATCATTTTAGTTCTGCAGTCCCCACAGTCTTACCAGCATGCATATCTTCAGTCTCATAATTGTATTTCATTTATTTTTAATTATTTGAGTTAAATGTGCACAAATAATGTCTTAAAAAAATAAAATGAGTAATTTATTTGTAATTGTTGCTGGCTTTATTTAAAGACTACTTTCCAAAAACTTATCTTGATAAAGAACTTATCTTTTATTTCTTCTGACATATGTGTCTTCAAAATGTGAATTTAGTTTTTATAATCAAAGAGAAATTGAATATCTATAGATTAAGATGATCTTATTAAGAAAATTGTAAGATTTTCCCACCAGCTCACTTTTTGTTAATACTGTTCCCTTGGGGTCAGATTCTTTTAGGGAGTTGTTCTTTCCTTTTTGCATGCACCAAGTCATCATACATTTTTTCCGTGTAGAGCAATCGGGTCACGTTGAAGATGGATGTTTCACATACAGAACATTCACATGTAATTGGCAAAGGGGGCAACAATATTAAAAAAGTGATGGAAGAAACCGGATGCCACATCCACTTTCCAGATTCCAACAGGAATAACCAAGCAGAAAAAAGCAACCAGGTGATTTGTCTTTTCACATGAATTTTATTGGATGAATTAGATCTTTAGTTTTCAGTGTGCATATCTTTTTTTGAGAGGTGAGGACAAAAAAGTAATCATATAGATTACATGTAGTATAGATTGTATGGCTCCTTGAAAGAAGATTGGAAGCGCTGTACTTTTTTGAGGAGTTGAAACTCTTGATCTCTAAATTGTTTGATAGAAAATAGGGAAGGTTGTAATGGCCACGAAATGAAGCCTTTAAGAAAAGGCTGAGAGAGCGTGTCAGTGAAGCTTGCCTAGTCCAGGAACCTATCCATTGCCTGGGCTCTGTCTGCAGAAACTCAGCGGTGGTCCCCCAGGCCACACCGGATCACCTTCTGGGCAGCGATGCATGAGTGCCTGACTTCTTATGGTGCCTGAGTTATGTCTCGCTCTAGTTTATACACATTTTTTTTTCTAATTCTTTGGTTTGAAAACAAGTGGAACTCGCCTGTCCATATACAAGCACTATCAGTACTTAAAAAAACAGAATTATTTGTGTAATTTGGAAGTGTTCTTTCTGTTAAGCTAGTCACAATACTTGAAACAGCCATAAAAACGAATAAGAAATAGTCTTTTCTCTACAAGGACTAACGATGACAGAGGGATGTATGCATAGGGTCTAGATAGAAAGCCCTAGTAAAAGACAAGGCAGTATTCACATGATTTAATAACTGGTATGACATGGCCATCAGCCATAACCACAGTGAACTGGAGCCTCTGGACCCCGCAATATCAATACGAATGCTTTAGTTGATGTAGCATGGGAAGGTCCTGGAAATCCCAGGAGAAAGTTCCAGGGAGGTGTCGGACCAATGACTATTTACCATCTGGTATGGAAAATGTTCAGTATTTTCAGAACCTAGTGCAACCATATTATTGAATATTGATATGTATGTGATGTGCAAGGAGTTTGAACAAAGTGGAGAAAATGCAGTGAACAGGAATAATTATAAAGAGGGCAGGCTGGCCTCGTGGGAGCTGTGGGCCTTTAGGTAAGTCCAGGGGATAATACAGCTCAGCTGACAAAAATCACCTGAAGATCTCGTTAAAATGCAAATCCTGATTAAGCAGGTCTGGATTGGAGCCTAAGATCCTTCATTTTTAACACGCTCCCAGATAATACCACTGCTATTTTTCCCTAGATGACCCTTTGAGTCACAAGGATGTAGATTAACTGGAAAAGCCAGTGTGAGTTTGATTAAAATAAATCTAACTCAGTATTGTCTTACTTTTGCAGGTATCTATAGCAGGACAACCGGCAGGAGTAGAATCTGCCCGAGTTAGAATTCGGGTAACTATTTACTACTTTAATATTCTAAATTGACATCAGTAACACTTTTATTTTAAGACATTAAAAATATTATACTTTATCATTTTGTAATCAAATCATATATCTCATGAGTAGGAAATAGTGGCAAAAGTTGTTTTAATGGCCATTTTAGCATTCATTGTGTAAATGTTTATTGTAGGTATTTAAAATGAGTTTCTATGCTATTTACAAACTTTTTTTTCACCAAAGATGTTCTGGATTTCATCTGACTCAGTGTCTTTGATTTTTTTTTTCTTCTAATAATCAAAAAAGACCTGAGGAATAATGCCACAGGCAGTATGAGTTGCAAAGTCTCATGTTTCTCAAAATGCTCCTTCCATTTAAAAAATTTTGTATAGTCTATCTAAGCTATTATCTACAATAAAAGCAGGTGATGTTTTAAAATCTATCTTCAGGCCAGGCTTGGTGGCCCTGCTTGTAATCCCAGCACTTTGGGAGGCCGAGGTGAGTGGAGCCCCCAAGTTCGAGACCAGCCGATGCAACTTAGCAAGACCTCATCGCTACAATTAATCAAAAATTAGCTGGGCATGGTAACCCACGCCTATGGTTCCAGCTACTTGGAAGGCTAAGGTGGAAGGATTGCCAGAGGCCAGCAGGTCACTGGGGTGGCCATGAGCGTGCCACTGCATTCCAGCCTAGGCAACGAAGTGAGGCTGCAGCTCAAAAAGAAAAAAGAAAAAAAAAATGATATCTTGAAAAAGAACCAATGAATTATATGCATCTCTAAATGTGTAGTGCTTTCACAATCTGCTTTGGCTTCTCATCATTTCATTTTAGGAGCTGCTTCCTTTGGTGCTGATGTTTGAGCTACCAATTGCTGGAATTCTTCAACCGGTTCCCGATCCTAACTCCCCTTCGATTCAGCACATATCACAAACGTACAACATTTCAGTATCATTTAAACAGCGTTCTCGGATGTATGGTGCTACTGTCATAGTACGGGGGTCTCAGAATAACACAAGTGCTGTGAAGGTAAATGACTTGGATAATTCTGAACATAAATATACAAGTCATACAAGTTTTACTTTGAAAGGATATTCGACTAATTTGTTTCCCAGAACTTTCCTTCATATTATGCTTTGCTCTCTATAGTAGAATATGCTGTATTTTTCCATAGTATTAGACGTGCAATAGAATCTTTCCCTCTCTATGAACGGTTATTCTATCGTGTTATTTTCACCCCACCCTATTCTCCTAGGAAGGAACTGCCATGCTGTTAGAACATCTTGCCGGGAGCTTAGCATCGGCTATTCCCGTGAGCACGCAACTGGATATTGCAGCTCAACATCATCTCTTTATGATGGGTCGAAATGGGAGCAACATCAAACATATCATGCAGAGAACAGGTGCTCAGATCCACTTTCCCGATCCCAGTAACCCACAAAAGAAATCCACCGTCTACCTCCAGGGCACCATTGAGTCTGTCTGTCTTGCAAGGCAATATCTCATGGTAAGGTTACTGAAAAGTGTTAATTTTTTTCTTTTAACCTCTTTGGATTCAGTATGTGTTGCAGTTTTAATTTCACTGCATAGATGAGTAATTTTCTTGTAGTTTTTTTTTTTTTTTTTAACTTAGATTAAACACAGAAGATGTTGCAATGAAATAATTGACTATTTTGTGGCATTGAGGAAAGGTGATTGCTTTCATCTGACATACAATATTAGTTTACAATTTGCATTTGGCCAAAAAGAAAAATCTTCTTTTTCAATGGAAAAAGTAAAAATAGCATTTACATTTCACCCTTAGATTGGCAGCAGTGAGAAACTGCCAGGGGAGGGTGGGGATGGGATTGACAGAAGTGGGAAACTGTAAGGGGGGGCACACCTCATCAACAAGGGTACCTGCATAATGAACATTTGTATGCCTAAACCTGAATTGTACCCCACATACTTCAAAATTAACTGTGGGAGCTTTTCTGTCCTCTAATAAATCCTGCTTTCTAAAAAAAAAATAAATGTCAATAGTCGAAATCTGACTGGGGAGCAGGGGGTGCACCTCATCAACAGGAGTACATGCACGACGAATGTTTGTATAACCAACCCTGAATTGTACCCCACAATTTGAAAATAAGAAAATTTAAAATAAAATAAAATAAATTAAAAAATAAATAAATGATTTTCAACCTTAAAGAAATACATTTAGGTGGCCAGAAACATTTATACATCTCATAAGTCTGATACAGTTAAAAACTACTGCTTAAGCCATGAGTTATTGAAAAAGGAAAACCAGCAAAGTTATGTTATTATTCAATATTTCTACTAATTTATGATATTTACAGTTTACAGTATTTCTATCCTTTCTGTATTTGTTTAAAACCCCAGTGTGTGTGTGTTGATGTATAATAGCAAGATGATTGGGCATAATGCTGGGTTCACACATATTTTTATTAAAAACACCATTGTTCCAGGCTTGACCTTTAGTGACATTTGAATCAGTAAGTGTCAAGTGTGACCTTTGCTATTATTAGCTATTAGAATTTTTTTTTAAGAAACTTGCAGAAAAATCCAAGTTTGTATTGTTGATTCCATTCCACTAAAAGATGAAAGCTTGTTGTAATGATTAAGGATTATAATCCATGATTTTATGAGATTTTTGTTGCAAATGACTATTTTTAACAAAACTTATTTTATCAGGTTATTTTTAATATACTGTACTGCCAGTCAGGTAGCATATTCATATCTAAGAATTGTCATAATTACTCCTCATATTTTCTTTCTTTTTTTTTTGCTTTACAAGTTCTTTAGATGCTATCTTTTAGTTCAGTGAATTTTTCAAGCATTCTGTGAAGTTTCACATTGGTACTTTGACCAGGCCTGCCAAAATGTAGGTGTGAAATGAGACATATTATTGTACAATATTGAAAGAAGTAAGGGAGAAATTAAAAGGCTTTAACCTATATTCTAAATACCATCACCGTTTTTACAGTGCTGTCCTTATGAAAATTACTGTTATCCACAAGAGAAATGGAACATAGTATTTCACTGTAATCCTAATATGCTTAATGGCAACTTCTGTTACCTATGTGCAAAATTCAGCAACCAGTGGGCTAGCACTGAGAATCCTGTGTCTCAGAAAAAGTATGTTACATGGGTCCTATACTTAGTAAGTTAGGGGCTAGAAAGAAAGCATCAGAAAAAAAAAAAAGATCTAAACTCTTGAATTCTAAAATGTGAGATAGTTTTTTTAAAAAAACAGACAATAGTAGCAATTGACTACAGGAAGGAGAGTTTTGAGCTGTGTTAGAAGTTGAGGAAGACTTGCCTTGGTGAAGAAGACTTTGATGAGTTAAGATATCAAAGTAAAAGATCCCTTTAAAGGGTAGTTGAGAGGGTAGTCTAGTTTGGTTTAATGGACAGACATGTAGATATATATATATGGTTGGATAAGCAAGCCTGGGCCAAAATGTGGAGTATTTTAAATGCTGGTATATGTTTAGTTTCATTCAGGACACAATAAAAAGCTACCACTGTAAGTTATTGAGCAAAGCACAAGATTAGTACCCTTGATGTGGCTGAGAATCTAGTTTCTAGCATAACTAACAAAAAAGTCAGAGAATAAAGACATTTTCCAAAATTCAGGGCCAAAAACAGAAGCTTAAGACATATAATTTTGTTATCCAAAAAATAATTTTCTTCCCTTCAACGTTATTCCTACACCAGTTCTTCAAGCTATGTGAAGGTATATCATTTAGCTTTAATTCTTTGGATTACTTTAAATCTGTAAAATACTACATTATTTGTAGACATGTTAAATTATCAGGGATTAAATGATTAACTTTTTACCTCCTACATATTCTATTGTGCCATTTTCTAGGGTTGTCTTCCTCTTGTGTTGATGTTTGATATGAAGGAAGAAATTGAAGTAGATCCACAATTCATTGCACAATTGATGGAACAGCTTGATGTCTTCATCAGTATTAAACCAAAGCCCAAACAGCCAAGCAAGGTTGGTTCCTCATCTGGACCCAGAGAATCATGCATCATAACATAATCTAGACAGTTTTATTTTGCATACAAGTGTGTATTTGCATATACATGAAACTAACACTATGTAGGTTGAATATCCCTAATCTGAAAATCGGAAATGCTCCTAAATCTGAAATTTTTTTGAGCACAGACGTGACACTTAAAGGAAATGCTCATTGGAACATTTTGGATTTTGGATTTTTAGATTAGGAATGTTCAATTGGTACAAATATTCCATAATTCAAAAAAATCCAAAACATAAAACATTTCTGGTCCCAAACATATCAGACAGGTGACACACAACCTGGATAATATACATGTCATTATATAGTTAGTTATCTAATATAAATTTGTAACAATATTCATTATGAGTCATCATTTTCTTTATGTATATGTTAGTTTTTTAGAGTTCATTTATAGCAACCATTATTTTTCTGTAAATATATGAGAAAGAAAGAAAAGCTTTTTTTCTTGATTTGGAATTTGGTAACTTTAAGCTCTACTAAGTTACCAGAGATTCAATAAGGTTACTTATGTGTTACATGTAAATGTGTGTGTGTATGTGTACATATCCAATGTAATTTTTAAAAAAAATACGTCTTTACTATAGGCCAGCCATGATGTTAGCCTTGGATATTGAAAGAATAGGTGCCCATGCTTTTTAATAAATACTTTAAATACTAAATTGTTCCCAGTTCAGCCTTCTTGGAACCCCTTCTCTTTAAGATGATGTAAAATTTCAGTAATTACAGTAAAAATGTAATGGAATAAATATTTTGTTAAGCACTAGTGAGAATGAGGAAAGAGGAATTATTCTACACTAATAGTCTTGTGTAAATTGGCACAACCACTTTGAAGAGCAATTTGGGACCATCTTAATCACTCCGAAAATACTGACACCCTACTTACAGCCATTCTACTTCTGGATACACTCTGACGCCTTTGCACCAGGGGTCAACACAAGAATGGTGTTGAGTAAAAAAAGCATATTTCATAATAATATGTACTAAATGGTAGAATGTATGTGTATAAATTTTTTTTAAATGAAAAGTATTGTCTGAAAGGATGCACTTCAAAGTGATGAATTGCCTTTAGAGCCGTAGGAAGGAAAATGGAACCAAGAAAGTAAATAAGGGGAAGTTTCAATTTCTTTAACGAAAATCAGAAAGAAAAAAAAATAACACTAAATTCTGGACATTTGGTACACAGATGTTATATTAATCTTGGTTTTCTATGAGTTTTTAATAAATATTCAAAATAAAAAGATTTATAAAATGTAACTGTTACATTTATGGAAAGTTTAGAAAAATAAAAAATAATTCCTGAACTGAGTTGAGTTTCCTAACTTGTACTAGTAGTTAAAACACCAGTCATGCCTTCCATTTTTTAATTTATAAACTATACATGTTACCATAGGTATAGAATGATGTAAGTATAATATGTATTATATATAATTGTGTATATGTGTAAATAATGTGGTATTCACTGTTCAACTGAGGAAAAACAATCATGCCATCTCCAAAAGAACACTTTAAAGGAAAAGATAGCATTGATTGTAAGTGAACTTGATATATGAGCTTAAAGTTAGAGAACAGGACATTAATTTTATGTACTGTGAAGCTTTATGCTTGACTAATTTGAGTTGACTGGAATCACTGTAGATACCAAGACTAGAAGATAAGACAGAAGAGACATTAGAGGACTTATGCATATGAAGTTGGACAAGCACAAGAAGAATTCCAAAAGTTCAGTATGAACAGAGATCAGGGGAGAATAGATTGTAGCTAAGGACTCCAAAGCCTTGCAGCATTCCAGAGCCATCTAGCTGGTCCCCATTCAAAGGCTGCTCTCACATCTATTTCAGCCACAAATTTGCTTTACTGTCCATTGGAGCTTTCCCCCTTAGGCTCACATTTTAATTTTCTAGATGAATCCATGGAGGGGGAGCAAAAATTTATTATTTAGAAAAATTTTTTATTATAAGCTTTGTCATAGATAGGTCATCAGTGGGGCACAGTGGTAACTCCAGGTCTATTAGTTAAGTAAGTATACCATGGATGTCAAACATAAGTGACAGCTATTACACAGTCTGTATAGGTGGTGCCAAGTTTGATTTGATTTGTAAAGATAAGAAGAGAAAACGTTAGTGTAAAGATAAGAAGTTGCAAAAAAGAATGGGCTGTGGTATTGGACCTGAGTGTCCATCCTCTTGCTGCCCCCTGCCCCCCTTCCCCCCGCAGTTGTGCCGTGACCTTGGCTAAGCCCCTTAACTTCACTGAATGCAAATAAAGATTCTCACCCTATAAGGTTTTGCTGAGAATTGGAACATATGTACAGCATCTGTCACAGCTCCTAGAATACAGGACATGTCCAGTAAATGGTAACTAACACTGTAGGGTCTTACCAGAAGGAGTAAACTTAAGAAATAAGTGTTTAGAATTTGAGCTGATTTTAAAGCACCATTAATATGTCTGCTGAGTGGAATTCTTATTAGCACATTCATTTTTCCACTTACCTCCCCCTCCCCCATCCATTGTAGACGACTCGCATGTCACTTTTTTTTCCCCATTATGTGTTTTCATAGTCTGTGATTGTGAAAAGTGTTGAGCGAAATGCCTTAAATATGTATGAAGCAAGGAAATGTCTCCTCGGACTTGAAAGCAGTGGGGTTACCATAGCAACCAGTCCACCCCCAGCATCGTGCCCTGCCGGCCTGGCATGTCCCAGCCTGGATATCTTAGCTTCAGCAGGCCTCGGACTCACTGGACTAGGTATAAAATTTATTATTACAGTGCTTCTCAGTCACTGGGGAAATGCTTATCTGGTTCCCTTTCTTTCTATCGTTTGGGTCTACATTTAAAGGCTATTTTATTCTTCTTCAGGCCCTAAGATCAGAAGAAAAGCAACAAAACTTGAATCAATCTATTCTGGGTTTTTTGTTAGACTCTGTGGGTTTCCATTATCCAGATTCTTCCCATGCTGGCATAAATAATCAAGGTCTGACTATTTTATTTCCAGTGGCTGTGTTTGTTCTCCTAAATTAAGAATGCCATTGTGATTGAAGTGTGCAGGCTGACTATAATTTATGTGTTTGTTCTTTCTTGCATTCACAATATTGCCATCAGTCCCTAGAGATAAAGATTATCCTGTTTGCTTTTCAAAAAGTAATTGCAAATCTGTGTGAGGGCTGGGGAGAGAGGGAGGTGAAAACAAGCAGAACCCCCACTCCAGGGACTAGGCCCGCCTCACCCAGATACAAAAGGAAATCTAACCTGTGGCCAGACCTGTGTTTATATCTAAGGCAAGGATTAGAAAAATGAATAAATAACACCATTTTGGTGCTTTAGTTCTTTAAGAAAGTAGGGCGAATCCTTAGCGGTCATGGTGACATTTATGGCCTTGTTTTTGGATTGTCATCTTAGAGGCTGAAGTTAGTTGTTCTGTTGCAATCATGCCTAGGCTCACTACTTTCTTGCACGTTTCTCAGTTGCCTTTATTTTAGTTAATGCTATAATCTTGTCAAATCATTCTGCCTCATTTGGTGTCGGTTTAAGACAGAAAAAAAAATACTCTCTGCAGTCTTTAAAAAATTCCTGCTTTAAATTTTTAAAAATATATTTATAATATGATTGAGATTCCAAGTAGCCCTGCCTAAACACCATTAATGAAGGATTTTTTTTCTTGATGCCTAATTTACTAAATTTATTTGTTCCACTTGGACCTGAACAGAGTCATCATAACAAAGCAATGCCTATGAGACAGAAAATGCTAGTTAGGTGACTTAGCAGCAACTGGGTTCATCTTGCACTAAACAGAAAATAAGTGAGCAAAGATTCAGAGTTACTGAATTTTAAGAATACAAGGGGAGGACCTCCCCCCCCCAAAAAAAAACTGAATTATTTTTTAGAGGGCAGGCCCCTTGTAGTACATCTTTCTCTGCTAGGTAAGTGTTCCAGGAACCCATCAGCATCAGTGTACCAGCTAGTGTTGTTGTAAGAGGCTGCATTCAGCTCCAGTGGGTTTTTTTTTTTTTTTTTTTGAAGATTCTTTCAACACATTTGTCCATTTCATGATGGGTTATTTACAAGCGCACCGGCCCATACCATGCTGAGTGTTCAGCAGTTTTTGAACAAAAATGGCATGAACCCCATGCTCCACCCTCCCTAGTCACCTGATCTCACCCCAGGTGACTTTTTTTGTGTGTTTCCCTGATGAAAAATGTCATCAAGGGGTACATTTTGCTGATGTGGAAGAGGTGAGATAAGAAACAGCTCTAAAAAGCGTCAAAATTGACGAGTTCAAAAACTATTTTGAACAGTGGAGAAAGCATCTCAATAGGTGTATTGCCTCAAATGCAGAGTACTTTGAAGGTGACTGAAGATTAAATATGGAAAAATAAATACACAAATTTTTAATGAATAAATTCCAGCTTTTGGGTTTCCCCCTCCTATATTCATGGCGATACCTATCCTATAATACTTAATGTTTTAGATGTATTCCTGGAAACTTGTATACAAGTCCACATTTTATTTTAGAACATGTATGAAGTTTCATTACTCAAATCAAGCACTGAATTTTTAGAACAAAATTTTCTTTTCTGAGAAAAGTTTTCATCATTGAGATGGAGCCCAAAGGAGCCATGTTTGTGTTTTGACATACATTTAAGAACAGTTTCAAGGAGCTCGGCTTATCTGTAAGTAGGCCAGATAGATCCATCCTTACCACAGGAAAACACTCCCTAGTCAGTGCTAAATGTGATTGGCTTTAAAAGGGCTTGTTCAAAAGCAAATGACAAGTGAGCTATGCAGAGAAATAAAAATGAGTCTCCACTTGAGCAGAACGTTGTTTATCCTAGCTAGCTGGCATGAATGCAAAGCAGCTGGTAGTGCTCAAGGACCCTGACTGCCTGCCTCATCTGGGCACACCTATCATCCGTTTTCTGATAGCCTCTGTTTGTGGATAAGCTAATTCCTGTTGGAGTTATATAGTACAATATTACATGTGAATATTTGAAGGAAACTCTATCACCTGTGTTTTATATTTAGAAGATATCAGATTACATCAGTGTACATTCCAAATGGCAATATTGGTGCCATCTCTGTTTTTAAAATCTTGAATTTCTGTGTATTGACTTTACTTTCACTTATTACAGGCCTTTTGGGACCCACCACCTTATCTCTAAACACTTCAACAACCCCAAACTCACTCCTGAATGCTCTCAATAGCTCGGTCAGTCCTTTGCAAAGTCCAAGTTCTGGCACACCCAGTCCCACATTATGGGCACCCCCACTTGCTAGTACTTCAAGTGCCACAGGTCAGTATCATTTAAGTATAATCAAAGGCGTTGTATTCTTAGGTATTATCTAGGTTTAAAATGAAACTTACTAACGGCTCAGTTTCATTAGGGAATAACTATGGTTCAAAGTATACTCCAGCCAAGCAAAAAATTCTGTTATGTGTAAATTAGTTAAAATGAAGCACAGCAAAGCAATGAGTTTTTCATACAAGTGGAATATAATCTTTAAATGTGATAAGCAGATTTGGAAAAAGAATATTATGTGCAAGGGAGTTGCGGAAAAGGCAGGTGATGATTACTGACCTGGTTACTGGTAGGTTCTAGTTGGGCTAACTTTCTTGGTCATCATGTACACATGTTCCCCCAGCTAGTCTCTTTACTGTACAATGAAGGTCTTGGATTATATATTCTCAACAGTGTCACTCTATTTTAACACTCTTTTGTGTTTTTTTGGTAATGTTAAACCTATTTACAGACAGGTTTCAAGGCTGATTTTTTTTTTAATTTGCAGCAAAGAAAATGGCATCTTTATTTTTATTGAAAATCACAGTTGTTGATTGAGTTTTTTCCTGTGTAACATTTGTCTTTGTGAAATGTCTTTTAGGTTTTTCTGCTATACCACACCTTATGATTCCATCTACCGCCCAGGCAACATTAACCAATATTTTGCTTTCTGGAGTGCCCACCTATGGGCACACGGCTCCATCTCCCCCTCCTGGCTTGACTCCTGTTGATGTCCACATTAACAGTATGCAGACAGAAGGCAAAAAAATCTCTGCTGCTTTAAATGGACACACACAGGTAACATCCTTCTGCTAGAACAGCGTGATCTATGCTGTTTATAAGAGATAAACCACTGGTAATAACATGTTTAAACTTTCACCTGAAATGAATTTTAAATTGTAAAATTATGACCACATCTGTCTGTTATTTTCTATTCTTATTTCAGTCTCCGAATATAAAATATGGTGCAATATCCACTTCATCACTTGGAGAAAAAGTGCTGAGCGCGAATCACAGTGATCCATCCATCCAGACCACTGGGTCTGAGCAGGCATCTCCCAAGTCAAGCCCCACAGAAGGTCAGGAACTATATCTTTCCTTCTGAAATTGTCTCCTTTCTTATTTGGATAACAAGGGGGTGGTAGAGCATCTCTGCAGTGATTTTGAATTGGTTTTGCTAGCCATCTATGACTCACCCTACCTCAACTATGTGGAAAGACAGCATCTTGAGTAAAATTTCAAAGATCATGGTGAAAGATGAACTGAAAAGTGCTCTTTGCAGAATGAATTGCTTTCCCATTACATTGTAACATCCTAAATTAAAGGTAATTTTGAATATACCCTGAAGAACTCAAATCACTTTATAAAAAAGATACCTGCACTCGTATGTTTATCGCAGCATTGTTCACAATAGCAAGAACCTGGAAGCAACCTTGCTGTCCATCAAAAGAGGACTGGATTAAAAAAATGTGGTA
>CAUYQG010185819.1:0-69015 GCA_963574415.1 Tarsius wallacei
GTCTGTCCGAGAAAGTACAAAGCAGCCAAAATGATTTTGAAGTGGATGCACAAAATTTAAAGATTTACACCATCTGATTAAGCAATAGTATTTAAGTAATATTGAAATAAGAATACATACATATATACATAAATGAAACAAAATGTGCAGTACAGATAAACCCACACATAATCCAGTGATTGTGTTCTTTCTGTTTCAGAGTTTTTAAAATTTTCATTTAAAAATTATTGTTGGCTTTTTTTTTTTTTTTTTTTTTTTGAGTTGGAGTCTCACTCAGTCGCCCAGACTGGAGTGCAGTGGCCGCTCCCGGCCACTGCAGCCTCGACCAACTGGGCTCCGGTGATCCTTCCGCCTCAGCCTTCCAAGTAGCTGGAACTACAGGCGCGCGCTACCACGCCCGGCTAATTTTTTTTTTTTTTTATTTATTTATTGTAGAGATGAGGTCTCGCCACGTTGCCTAGGCGGGTCTTGAACCCACGGGCTCAGGCAATCCACTCACCTCAGCCTCCCAAAGGCGCAGGATTACAGGCTGAGCCACCGAGCCCGGCTTATTGTTGACTTTAAGAAAAATAAAAAAAAAAATAGATCACAGAGATTTTCCAAATATGATTTGCCTAGTTTTCTTGAATGTGAATATCTTACATAAACATGGCAAATGCATTAACATAAGATATGATTATCACTAAAATATTATTAAACTATTGGCTCTATTTGGATCTCACTAGTTTTTCTACAAATGTATTTTTTTTCTGTTCCAGAATGCAAACCAAGATACTCACATTATATTAGTTGTCATGACTTCTTTGTATCGTGCAATCTGTGATAGTGTCCCTGTCTTTCCTTGTTTTCATGATCTTGATGATTTTGAAGAGTGCTTTAGCTTATCTCTGCTTTTCTAAAAATTATAGAAAAACAAACACTAGCTTTTTAATCTATGTAAGCCATATTTTTATTCTTCTACTTGATAATATATATTTCAAGATTTTTAAAATAATACATAAAAATTGATCAGTTGTCATTTATTTGGGTTGAAAATATTTTCTCAAGCACATTATCTCAGTTATTTATAAATGTTCTTCATGTCTTGAAAAGAAGTTATCATTTAAGTATACTGAGTGAAACTACAGAATATTAAATCCTTTCTATCTTCATTCTTTAATCAACCAACTATTCAATTGTACATTGCCATTTTATTCCATACTCTCCAATTTCCACTAGACTAAGAACTAAAGCCAGAGTCGATATCCTCAAAATCTGTAACTTTCACAATATTGTTTGCCTAACTTCTTTTAAAAAAATGTTTTGATTATAAAGTTACCAAAATTATGCATTTACGTAATTGGAAAGTTGTTAATTTGTGCAGCCATTATTAAATTAGTTTCATTTTCATTCATTCTATTTTTGTATATTTTGAAGTAGACATTATTTTTCTATTACTATAGTTTATTGCATATGAAAAACAATGTAAATGTTTATTTTGGTGGCATAGCAAGACAGGATGAACTTTTGTACAATAGCTCAATTATTCTGATTGGAAAAACATTATGGTGAGAAGTATAAATATATGGAGGGGTTTCAGAAAATTTATTTTTCATAAGCCACTTTATCTTACTGATTTTTATTTCTAAATTTTGTACTTTAAGAAAGTATTTTCAAAAAGTTAACAAATTGAAATTAAAAACACAAGGTTAAAGATTGTACTCAATTTAACAAATCCTCTGTGTTTTTTGCAAATATTATCTTTTCTAAATATTGAAATCCCTACAAAACTGTCGAAATGCTTCATTTGTGTTTCTGACATTAAAACAATTATAGAATTCAAATTAAATGCTCTAATAAATAAAGTACGACTGTACTTGTATTTCACAGCATATTCAAAAAATTCTTATTATATTATTCAACCTTCATCACCCCATTTCTCTTTTGTGATTCAATTTAAAAGCCATACAAACACTGACATAAAAGAAAATCAATGCATTAAAATAAAAGTATTGGCCGGGCTCGGTGGCTCAGCCTGTAATCCCAGCACTTTGGGAGGCCGAGGTGAGTGGATTGCCTGAGCACGCGGGTTTAAGACCCATCTGGGCAACTTGGCGAGACCTCATCTCTACAATAATCAAAAATTGGCCGGGCATGGTAGCACACGCCTATAGTTCCAGCTACTTGGAAGGCGGAGGCGGAAGGATCGGCGGAGGCGGAAGGATCGCCGAAGCCCAGCAGGTCGAGGCTGCGGTAGCCGGGAGCGGCCACTGCACTCCAGTTTGGGCGATGGAGTGAGACTCCAACTCAAAAAAATAAATAAATAAAATAAAAAATAAATAAATAAAAGTATTCATGCTCATTATTTAATTTAGTGTAAATATGAATCTCCAATGATCAAAGTGCACCTGCCACCTCTTTTCAGAAGAGTATTCTTATTACTGTAAGTTATATGCATTAGCAATTTTATTTACTTCTTATATTTAGCATTATTTATAGTAAATACGGAAAAAAATAGTATCCTATGAGATTTATCTATTAGACCACTCTAACCTGGTGACAGCAGCAATGTATTATAATGTCCCTAGGCTATACAGCTGGCAAAACATGGGTTTTCCAAACGATAAAGTCAAAGTAATTGTTAACAATTTGTTCTGGTGTCTCAAATATAAAGCCTCCTTTAAGCCGGGCTCAATGGCTCAGCCTGTAATTCCAGCGCTTTGGGAGGCTGAGGTGAGTGGATTGCCTGAGCCCGCGAGTTCGAGACCCGCCTGGGCAATTTGGCGAGACCTCATCTCGACAATAAATCAAAAACTAGCTGGGCGTGGTAGCGCGCGCCTGTAGTTCCGGCTACTTGGAAGCCTCAGGCCGAAGGATCGCTGGAGCCCAGCAGGTCAAGGCAGCGGCGGGGGGCGGCCACTGCACTCCAGTCTGCGCGACAGAGTGAGACTCCAACGCAAAAACCAACAACAACAAAAAGCCTCCTTTAATCATGTTACATTGGAATTACTAATTGGCCACATTATTTATTAATCAATCTTTCGAAAGACACTTGTGAATGTTTAAATACATGAAACATTTAAATCAAAGGACAGAAACATGGAATCTGCAAAATATTTATAATATATTTGAGGTAGAAGAATACATACAGCATCTAATGTTTAGATTTTTATGAAAGCATAAGTTTCAACTTTATTTTATTTACTTTTTATTGTATGTGTTAACTGATGCTTATTAATCGAGTTATTATACACATCTACTACACTTATTAAGGCTCTCATAAAACAATTTCTAAAGTTTCCTCTTCCCTATATTTTGGCAAAATATTAAAATATATATTACTGACAACTTTACATGGTTATTTTAGTGCATGTTTATAAATTCATTTTATTATTATTATTACTTATTATTTTGAGTTGGAGTCTCACTCTGTCGTCCAGACTGGAGTGCAGTGGCTGCTCCCGGCCACCGCAGCCTCCACCCGCTGGGCTCCGGCGATCCTTCCGCCTCAGCCTTCCAAGTAGTTCCAGCTGGAACTACAGGCGCGCGCTGCCACGCCCGGCTGATTTTTTGATTTATTGTAGAGATGAGGTCTCGCCAAATTGCCCAGGCGGGTCTCGAACCCGCGGGCTTAGGCAATCCACTCACCTCAGCCTCCCAAAGGCATGGGATTACAGGCTGAGCCACCGAGCCCGGCTACTCATTTTATTATTAATAAAAATTTCTCAACTCCTAATTGCATATGTAAAATCTAAATTAAAGTACATATATAAGATATAAATTTATACATTTGACATATCAAATCCTTATATTTTATATGCATATACTACTGGTAACATATTTTTAAATTTTTAAATATGTAACAATTCATTTCTTACTCTTTAAGCTCTGTTGTTTTCTACAATGTTTTCTCCTTTTAATTAATTCTGACATTTTTTTTCCTCCACTAGTGGAAATACAACTATACCTTTTATTTGGCAGCTTTTATCCCACTAGCCTAGAAAAAATTTTGCAAGTGAAGATTTTTTACTGTTCTGTGACTTTTCTCTTATTAAAATATGTAGCTACGAAATATAATAATTATATGCACTCTTTCAGTTTGACCAATTGTTAAACAAGACATTGCTTTTCCACAAATAATTATGTAATGATTTTCTAAAACCTATCTAGTCAATTAAAAAGGTGGATTTGTTTGTTTTTTTGTTTTTGCTAATTCTGGCATGTTAATACCAGTCTCAAGTTTTTCTCTAAAATTTTCAAGTGATAGTTTCCATATGCCATTTTACTTTTTTCCTAGAAAAGTCAGTTTTGCCTTGATGTGAAGTAAAAAACAATGCATTATTTATTTGAAACAGATTACTCACCTGTTTATTTCCCATTCCTTCCCTTCTCTTCTTCATGCTTTTTTTTTTCTTATCTGTTGTTTAAAGTGGACAATGTGATGATACAATAGTATATAATATTCACATTAGTTTGCCAGGGCTGCCATAGCAAAATACCACAGACTGAAGAAATTAAACAGAAGAAAAAATTTTTTTCTCATGGTTATGGAGGTGGTAAAGTCCAAAGTCCAATACTCCAGCTAGTTCAGTTGCTGGTAAAGTGAGGGCATTGTTCCCGGTGGCCTTACTTATGTGTTTTCACATTGCATGGAGAGAGAGAGAGAGAAAGAGAGAGAGAGAGAGACAGAGAGAGAGAGAGAGGGAGGGAGGGAGGGAGGGAGAGAGAGATTGCACAATCTCTGGTGTCCCATTGGACCAGGACTCCATCCTTATAACTTTATGTAATTCTAATTACCTCTCAAAGGTCCCATCTCCAAATACACGTTGTGTTTTAGCTACACAATATAAATTTTGGGAGAAGGAAAGACACAAACATTGTGTCCATAATAACTGATGTTTCCCTAAGTGTCCCAACTTCCTCTTAGGACACTAGTCAGATAAAATTAGGGCCCACTCAACAGTCCATATTTTAACTTAATTGTTTCTTTAAAGTCCTACCTCAACAATACAGTGACATTCTTCAGTACTAGGCAGTAGAGCTTCAACATATCAAATTTAAGGGGACAATTTAACCTGTAATATTGTTCCAGTAGTTTCTTTGGAAACCATAATTTCTACAAAACCAATATCAGTGATTTGAAATAAATAACATGTTGATTAGTTAGACTTCTATAACTTGCATTTAAAATATAAAAATTTTCTAAGTATTCATAATTATTTGAAGCTTCTTCATGAAACACAAAAATATAATTTAAAGTCACAAGTGTTTTTAAATACAAATTTCATTAGAATGTCTTAAAAATTGATTTTTAGTTCATGTTACAAATAGTCAATATGACAAAATAAAAACATGTTTTCATCTCACTATTCATTCAAAAGATTTTAGTTGGCTATATATCTTTTCTAGAAATGTTTTTTTCTTCAAAACACTTGACAAGTTTTTCAGTTATGATGTATATAATATTATTTCCCAAACACTAGGTACTTGGAAAATAAGTAGTAAATATAAAATATTTGTATAAGTATATATAGAGAATTATGGTAATAAAATATATTAGTTGAGAAATCTTGACATATATTTATATTTTTATGGAAAATGGAATTATCACCTACTCCAAATCTCTTCTCCATGTGACACCTTCAATCAACCAGTATCTGAAGAAATAAGCTAAGTCATTTTAAGAGACAGTCTGAGCAATTTTAAGCCCAAAATTCATAGAAAATAAATTAATGTGAACCCCCACTTTTATTATAAGCTTTGGTGGCTCTTTTCATTTAAAAAGATGTAAATAAGAATTATGATTTTGGTTAGTCATCATGAAGAAACCTTTTTTTTAGTGTTAAGTTTGCCTACCTCTGAGCTTGAAAGGCATAATTAGATCTAGAAAACTATATAATTTTTTTTTGTAATTACACACTTAAGCTTCAGTTTACTTGCCCAATTGCATTCTATATTAGATATTTTAGAATTTTTAATTAAGGCTATGTTGCAGTATACTATTAATTGAAATATAACTCAAGTACCATAAAGCTTGCTCCTTTAAAGTGTACAATTCAGTTTGTTTAATCATATTCACAAAGTTGTACAATCATTACTAATTGCAGATTTTCATCTCCCCAAAGAAAAGCATATGCCCCCTCCATTAGCAATCACTTCCTCTTCCCCTTTTCCTCTCTCCCTGGAAACCACTAATGTACTTTCATTATGGAAATGCTGGTGTGGTTTTTACATTTAAATGGAATCACACAAAATGTGACCTTTGTGTTTGGCTTCTTTCACTTGGCATAAATGTTTTTAAGGTTTGATCACCATGTAGGATATTTTAGAACTCCCTTCATACTATTTCAGTTGTATGCATCTACTGTATTTTGTTTATCTCTTCATCAGATTATGGACATTTGAGTTATTTACATTTTTTTACAATCATGTACAAGCTTTTGTGTGAACTTGTTTCTCATTTTCTTGGGTATATACTTAGGAGTGGAATTGTTGGGTAATATGCTCACTCTGTTTAACATATTGAAGAACTGCCAAACTTTTTTCAAAGTGTCTATATCATTTTACGTTCCCACCAGCATGTTATATGAGTGCTCTAATTGCTACTTATCCTCACCAGCACTTGTTAATATCTTTTAATTATAGGTATTGTAGTGGAAGTAAAGTACATCTCGTTAAAGTTTTCATTTGCATTCCATGGATGACTAAAGACACTGAGAATCTGTTTGTGTACTTAGAATCCATTTGTAGATCTTCCTTGGAGAAGTGTATTCAAATCCTTTGCCCATTTTAAAATTGAATTGTCCTTTAAATATTAACTTATAACAGTTCTTTATATAATACCAAACCCTTATAGAATACGTGAAGTTTTCACCAAATTTGAAAATTATTCAGCCATTATTCATTAAATATTCTCTGCCCCCTTTCGGGAGCTCCTATTGTGTATACATTGTTGTCCTTTACAGTGCTCCTTAGGTCTCGGAATCTCTATTTTATTATTATTTTTATTATTATTTTCTTTTTATCCAGTCTCCCTATTGGATAATTTTACTTAATCTGTCTACAAGCCCAATGATTTTATTTTTGTCTGCTCAAATCTTTTGTTGAGCACTTTTAGTAATTTTTTTATTTTAATAATCATATTCTTCAGTCCAGAATTTCTATTAGGTTTATTGATAATCGCTATGTTTTGAAACTCCATATTCATTACTTATTTCTTTAGAAAAGTTTTCTTTAGTCCTCCTAGTATATATTAAAATGTTTTTAGCATGATTTAAAAATATGTGTCCAGTAATTCAGATGTCTGAACTTCTTCAGCAACTGTTTCAATGGATTGTTGTTTCGGCCCATATGCATGAACCATATTTTCTTGTTTCTTTGCATGCATCTAAATTTTTTGTTGAAAATGATACTTTTTTGTAATATAAACTAGCAAGTCTGAAATTCATATTTCCTTCCCTCCCTCTAATTTGTTATTATTTCTACTGTATGTTCTTTAATATAATTCAGTATAGTCTATACTCTTCATAATTCACAAGCACAAATGTCTCTGAATGATTAGCTTAGTGGTCAGCTAATATTTCCACATTTTCTTACCTGTCTGAAACCAATAATATTCTCAAACTTTTCTGAAGGGCTCTGTGTGAGGATTGGAGTATGTCTTCAACAGTTTATCAGGGAGCTAACTACTCCAGATTAGCTTTTACTTCTTGATTGAGCAGAGTCTCAGCATTATGTAGATATCGGATGGGAACTTAAATCTTTCTTAGCTCAGCTCCAATATGAACACAGCTCTCTGAATGCAGTGGCCTTCTAGATTCTCAGGAGTGTTACAGAGCATTTCCAGACCCTTATTGTTATCTCTTCTCCACCTTTTTCTTTCAAGTCTTTTGGTTAGTCTAACATTTGTTCTTACCATAATCCACTCTCCTAGCTAGCCACGAAGTTAAACAATTGACTACAATGGTTTTTGACAATGCTTCTTTGGAAGCAGGTTTTTTTACTGGGTAAGCTCTGAGTTATGTTACCTAAGTTAGTTAGTCATTGTGAACTCTTCCAGGAAACCACTTGAAAATTCAAATAAAGACAATATCTGGAAATGAGTAGGCTTTGGAAAATATTGTCACATTCTGCCATGTCTGGTGGCTGCCACACTGCTGGTTTTTTACCTTGGCTATATGGTTGTTAAGTTTTCAAAGTTACTGAAGAGCTTCAAGGAGCTAAATATAGGGTAAGTTAAAGTGTGGCAAAATTTGCAATTTTTATTCAGAGTCAGCTATTTTTCTTGAATAAATGCTCCCAGGATTGCTGCAAGCCCTTGGTCAATTTCAAGATTTCTTAAAAATTATGGCAATTTTGTTTAGTATTATCATTGATTTATAGAGGAAATAATTTTCAATGGTCCTTCCATCAGCTACATTTACTGATGTCACTTCCTAGTGTTGCTTTTAAGTGTCTGTATACTTTTCATGTCAGGCTTTAGTAGATATACAATATAATACCACAATAAGTTTATCTAAGCCCAGATAACCTGAACTGGGTGAAGACATAATGGCACCCGGTCTTGAAAGACCTTGTAGAAGGAGCCAAGTAGTATAAATTTTATTTGCATGACCCTATGTAGTTTTACAATATTATTTTGTTTGCATTAGGTCATTTGGGAACAGTATCAGCACTAAAGTAGGTATTTGTGGCCAAGTTCTGTATTATTACGTATGGCAATGAATGTAGGTAAAATCCACATGTCCCAGTCAGCCTTCCAAATAAAGATAGCAGTTGAAGTTCTTGGGTAGTTTTAGATAATTTCTTTAACAGGGTTGACTCAGAAAGGAAGTACACGGTTCATTCATTTCCCCTTTCAGCTTCTTGCTGCCCAGAATATAGTTATGATTGCTAGAGGTACAGCCATTACTTTGTGACTACAAGGTACGCTTAGGATGGAAAGTATTCTCTAGACATATAAGAAGAGAAGGATACACAGTACCTGTGTTCATGACTGTGGAAATGCTATGTCAACTCTGGATTTCTGACATGTGAGAGAAAAATAAATTGCTAACTCATATATACGTGTGTGTGTGTGTGTGTGTGTGTGTGTTTATACACAGAGAAAATATAGAGAAGCAAACATTAGTTACGGGGGTAGGAATGGGGAGGGCATGGGGACACATGTATGTCAGAGACAAAGTAGTAGATATGCAGGATGAACGATTTTAGAGATCTAATGTACAACATGAAGTCTATAGATGATAAAATTGTACTACATTTAGGATTCATAGTAAATGAGTAGATTTTAGTTGCACTTGCCACAAAACCAACCAGACCAAAAAAAAAACAAAAAACAAAAAAAACCTCGTAAGATGATAAGTTAATTTGCTTCACAGTGGTAGCCCTTTTGCTATCTATGTGTATCCCACATCACATTGTATACCTTAAATGTATGCAAGATTTATTTTTAAGAAGAAGCAATTACAACAACCACAGGAGATAAGTTTATGACTAGTCTAATTTTACCTATTAGGAAATGAATGCTTAAAATGTTATTTATTCTAGCACACACATATAACAATCATAATTTAATTTTCCAACAATTTAACAATTGTTAATCTTACTGCTAACAATTTACAGTTTCAGAGAATGTGAAGAGTATATGGAACAGTGACTTGTTATAATAGTATATCCCCAACGTCACAAATAGAGTTGGCAGTAGTGTGAATTTTGTGTGAATTCCAAATATCATGCCTTTTCTAGCCAAACATAATAAAATCTTTAAATTAGCATACAATTATATAATTAGTGTTTGTGTTTTTTTAAACACCAAAATTTATCTCCCTTCTTTCTTTTTTTTGTCCTTTATTCAAAATTTATTTTTATTGTTTTATTTTAAAGATGTTGAATACAATTCAGGATTAGGTATACAAGTGGTAATTGTACAGGTAAAGTTTGGGCCTCCCTTTGGTCCCCACTTTGCCTGGTTTGAGATCAGGTAGGCTATGTGCTCTCCGTCCCTGCAGTGTCCCACTATTGCCAATCCCTTTCTTATAGTATTATGGTAAGGTAGGCTATGTGCTCTCCGTCCCTGCAGTGTCCCACTATTGCCAATCCCTTTCTTATAGTATTATGGTAAATGTTCAAGGTCTGCTTATGAGTGAGAACATGTGGTACTCTCTCCCTTCTTTCAATTAAAACAATATAGAAAATGTATTTAATTAACCCCTTTACTATAGGCAACATATTTTCAGAATATTTGCGTTACTTTGATCTATGAAAATATTTATATGTGCAAACAAAAGCGAACTTCTTTTCTTAATATGTAATTCATTTCCCAAACTGTTCATTGTGAAATTTTGTTCCTCTCCATTTGGAACATAATTTAAAAGCCTTTCTTGGTATGTGACATTACAATATGTGTTAAATTTGAGATGTATTATCTCAAACATTTCCATATTGCTTGAAATGCACTAATGTAAATTATTTGAGATAAATCTGTGTCCCTGTAACCAGTTTCACTTTTAGCTCTGCCTCAAGCAACCTGAGAAGCTGAGGTAATTATAATAGTCCCAAAGATATGGACAGCAGTGGTGCAGTTATCTTTATCTAGATCTTATATTGTGATTTAAAATTCACACTAAAATAAAAATAGAAAATCACATTCATTCAAATGTCAGCACCATCACAAAAATTTATATCATGTATAAAGTGGTAAGATTTGTTTTAATAATTATATATTATTTTAGTTTTGCTTTATAGGGCTTTTCAATGTGGAGAATCAATGTAAACTAAAATCACAAAACACTTAAATGTATACTGAGCTCTGACTTTGTTTCCTTAAAATTTGCATGTTGAAACCTAATGACAATATGATAGTATTAAGAGATGGAGCCTTTATGAGGTGATTATGTCATTAGGGCTCGGTTCTCATGAATAGAGTTAATGACCTTGTACAAAAGTTGCCATGAAACTATTTCTCTCTTCTTGTCCTTCCACCATGTGAAGACACAGAAACAAGGCACCATTTGTGGAACACAGAAAAATGCCTTCTTAACAGACATCAAATTTGGCTGTGCCCTGATCTTGGACTTCCTAGCCTTCAGAAATGTGAGAAATAAATTTCTACAACTTATAAATTACTCAGGCTAAGGTATTTTGTTATAGCAGTACAAACTCAATGTTTTTCTGTTTTAAATATCTATGACAAATTATGGAATTCGACAAAACAATATTTGTATTCTTTTAAATTTTTTTAGCATTATTTATAAATAATCCATACATGTTTTTAAGTTGATGTTACACATACATGCATGCACGTGCACACACACACAAACACACACTATGAACACACAAATCTATGTATAGGTCACTGAATTTTTCTCTCCCTAAATTGATTGAAACTTTTGTGTTTGCGAGCCTATGGAACTAGGTATTTTATTTATCCTAAAAAGAGCATTGGTGCAAACATAACTACCATTAACCTAAATGACCTAAGAGTATTTCTGTCCTTTCTCAGAGCAATAGTTGGATAAATATTTAATTAAATCACTTTCAGAAAGCTTTTCTAAAATGTTAGAACGGGCATTTATTTCTTGAATAGACTGAAAAAAATCATCTTGTATCATAATACTTTTTTTAATGGTATTGACTAGTTTCCATGATGGCCAAAGAATTCCTAACCTATTAAAAAAAAAGTCTTCATTTATTACAGAAAGTCTAAGAATATTTTTGAAACTCCAAATTCTCACTACACATGCTTTAGTTTTCACAAAAAAGTGGTTTTTTTTTAAATTATGTGCTAAAAGGTACATAGATTTTTTTATTTGAGCTGCAAATCACTAAGAGCTCTTTATTATTTGACTAGGTAGTTCATTTTGCCCAGGTGTGCTGTCATAATAGACATCTCAAGATATGTATTATGCAGTTAAACAATTTTGTAAGAAAACAAACCAGTGTTTAATATTACTAGAATGCAGACAACTAAAAAGTATGCAATGTATTTTACAGTTTTGCATAGAGTATATTTTATAATATTAAATAAAGTGAAAGTAAATACAGTATATTTTAAGTATAGTATTTTTTAATACAGTACATTCTAAAATATTAACTAAAGGGAAAACAATCTTCAGAAATAGGCTTAAGAATATCTGTGGATCTGATTATTTTCTTTTAATAATGAAAAATATCAGCATGTATGTCATGAACAAATATATATATTTGCAAAAATAGAGTAATAACCCATTTTTCAGTCAGAATTAACATGATAACATTAGGGAAGCTATCTTGCAACATTTTAAAGTGTGTATATGTTAATTTTTTAGAAGTTTCTTCTTATCTTTCATCTGTTTTACTTGTCTTTCTTAGTCCTTTCTGAGGAGAAAATAAGTAAGATAACAACATTCAAATTTACTTTTCCTCACGTCATTGTGTTATTCTTATAGTTCTCATGTCTTTAGAATTTCAATTAATTACTATACCGGAAGCATTATTTTTACCTCTATTTAATACAACTTTTTATCTCTAATTTTGGATTTTCTCAGCATTCTCACATTCTTGTATTTGTTCCTCAAATATTTATGAGTTGTATCTTCACAATGTGTCCTTTCTTTGTCTTTGTTGCAGATTGCGAACGTCTTGAAATCAGTGCTTTTATTATATGCTAAAGCAACAATTAGTGGGAATATCATGTAATTATAATCAGCTATTTTGAAATTATAAAAAAGATAAAAATAATATGCTACTAAGAAAATAATTCTTAAACAACTACACCACCACTATCACCAACAATCACAACAATGAAACAGATGTGGTTGCAATTTATTGTGTTTGGGATATCATTTGGGCTTTGCGCCTGCTTCTAAAAATATTATTTTATTATTATTTAAGAATTGAATGTAATGTTTTGATTAGTGTGCTAAATACTTCAGGTGGCATACAAATAAATAATATATACTAAGGTGAAACTCAGTTTAATGTAACGATCTCTTCTGTTTCATTGAGACAACTTGACTAAAAGTATGTTAATTATTAAAAAGACCAAAAAGAAGGTTGGAATATGTCACTCAGTCTTGGTAGAGCTTCTTTCTCCACTTCTCTTTGTTTACTCTTTTTGATTCCTATACCTATCATCAGTTTCTAGTTCTTTATTATTACACATACTTTGAAAAAACAAAGTGACAGAAATACCCTCTGAACTCAATGTTTGACCTCCAATTATTTTTTAAATTAAAAACTAAACAAGAATAATATTCTAAATGAAAGCTTTGACCATGTTCTATGACAGTGAATATTTACAAACATAAAATTCAAACTACTCAGGCTGGCATTAGAGTCCTCTACAAAAGGGTTTAAGTCAACCAGTGGTGATTCAGTTTGTGTTGAATAAATTATTCCATAAGAACAATTCAATTATGTAGATGATTGTTAATGAACTGTTTTATTTTTAATTAAATTTGGATTTAGAAGAAAAGCATAAAAGATTGGGCAGAGAGATCCTAAATAGACCTCAGTCAGTTTCTCCTGTTGTTACGTCTTATATTACTGTGAAACACTTGTCAATATTAAGAAACTGGATTTGACCGGGCTCGGTGGCTCAGTCTGTAATCTCAGAACTTTGGGAGGCCAAGTAGAGTGGATTGCCTGAGCCTGCAGGTTCCAGACCAGCCCCAGCAACTTGGCAAGACCTCGTCTCTACAAAAGCTAATAATAATAATAAAAGAAACTGGATTCAATATTATTAAACTCCAGACTTGATTTGAATGTCACCAGTTCTCTCCTTATGTGTTGTTTGTCCTCTAAAAGTCAAACAAGGATGTCATATTCATTTAGTTGTCATATCTCTATAGTTTACACTGATCCATAAATATTTTCAGTTCTTTAAAGAAATCTTCTGTGAATGTGGCAGTTTTGAAGAGTCCTGGCCTTGTATTTTGTAAAATGTGCTTCAAGTGAGGTTTGTCTAACATTGTTCTTATGATTAGACTGGAGTTACAGGTTTTTGAGAAAAATACTTCAGAAGTGAAGCACTCTTCTCATTGCATCATACTGGAGTTCATGATATCAATAGGATTTATCATTGGTGATAACAACATTAATCAGCTGACTCAAGTAGTGTTTTTCATGTATCCCTACTATCAAGTTTCTCTATAATAATCTATTATTAGAAATGAGACATGGCCCAGTCTACAATGAAATGGGAGTGTGAAGTTTTGCCTTCTAGAGTGCAGTGTATTTACATATACCATCTGGAATTATTTTGCAAAAAAATTTAGATCTCTTCACTCTTATTTACTTATTCAATTTATTCAATTCTCTTTTTTATGTGAACATCTACATTTATGTATTTATTTTATAATGTGGGTTAGAACACAATACAACTTTCAGAACCAATACTGAAAATAATCACTTTTCTACATTTAGTCCCATTCATAAATGACAATTTTCATAGATATCAAACAATATGAAAAATTAAAGGAAGTTTCATCTCAAATCTAACACATATTGTAGTGCTAACCACTCAAGAGAGCTTTTGAATCATCATAGTTATTTTTAAATTCCCTAACTGGTAGATCTGATATCTGTGGCACTTCTATGTCTAACTCTTATTACCTATGTGTCTGTTGAGTGTATATGTTCTTTTGACTTTGGCATGCTTTGCAAATGTTTTTTGAAAGCTGTACATATAATATAGAATAGTAGATACCAAGAAAACAATCTTTTAATGTTTGGAAAAATATGTCATTTTGTTCTCTTGGGACTTTAGTATGAAGACTTGTGTTAATCTGTTGAGGAGTGGACTTTATGTAAAGTTTGATTGTTGCTATGCTATTATTGTTGTATGCTATTATTCTTAGTGCAATATTTTGCTTTTGTCAGATCTCCCCTTTGTGCTTCTTCTCTAAAAGTCTCTCTCTCCTCTACTCTTCCTCCTCTATCTTACCATGGGTTTTCTCTTGAGGCTTAATAGTTTGGTAGTGTAGGAGGTGGCCATGCATGGACATTCTATGATGTTCTAATCTCAGATCAGCTCAAGCATCAGTATGAGGCCTATGAAACTGAGTTGAGGACATAACTTACATCAATTTTTCTCCCTAGATAAACATACTTTTTTGGTTTTGCTTTTTGCTTTGTTTTCATATTCTTCTTTTTCTCCTACAGTTATAGGTGTCTACCAATGGCTTGTTAAAAATTTGAGTATTATTATCTCTGCATACTAAGGACTTAGTTACTTGAAATAGATAAGAAAAATGGCTATGCACCTAATATCTATGTTTATTTTTTTGGCCTTCCAAAACTGCAATGAGAATTTTCTTCAGCAAAGTGATTTTTTTCTAAACAACTGAAATAGTGAACTTGGATCTACAAGGATTTCAGTGGATTCTTTTTTTCTTCTGTATCAGCTAGTGACACATAAAGGAATAATTTTTCTGGATTCTCTGAAATTTATCCTTTTTCTAAGAGTCAAGTAAAATTATTTCTAAAAAGGCCTACAAGTAGGTGGAGACTTCCCTGTGACTGTGGCAACCAGAATTCACAATATCACAGTAACTTACAATTAAAATATTAGAATTTTTAAAAAGTTTTATTTTGGAAAGAACTACATATATTTAATGTGTACAATTTGGTGAGTTCAGACATCTGTAAATACCTGCAATACCAGTACCACAATAAAGATAACAGACATATCTAACACTTCCCCGTGTTTCCTTTGAAAATCTTTTAAACTTTCCTGTGGGAAGGTTAAACTTTATGGTTTATTTGTTATCTGGCAGCAAGTAAGTAAAAGCTCAGGTTTCTCTCTGTAGTCACTGTTCTATGTGACCTAGGTTTTCTGATTGGTTAACACAAGTCGATGTGCAATTTAATTAGCTTTTGTGAGTATGAAAATAAATTGATTCCAGTTCTACATTTCTGAGATAAATCTTTATGTCACTGATGCAGACAAATGTTTAAAATGTGCTTGAAGCCACCAGATTGTCACAAAGCTAGCAAATGCTTTATGGGACTAAGATCTTGACCAAAATAAATAAATAAATAAATAAATAAATAAATAAATAAATAAATAATGAGTGTTTTTTAGTTTAATTTTTTCCTGCCAAATGATCAATTAATGGATTAACGAGAAATATTTAAGGCTTGGAAAGTGAGGAACAAAAGTTGAATCTAGAAATAGCGGGGGGAAAAAAAAGAAAAGAAATAGTGGAAAAGAGGGTAAGACTGACAGTTTTTCTTGTTTGCTTGTTTTTGTTTGTTTTAATGAAAGCAACATGGACAAACATTAAAGGAAAGTGCACATTGGACATAGACCACTCATCACAAAAATCACAGCCCAGTAACAAATAAATAAAATTAAATAGATCTATGATTGCTTTAGCCTTCTACCTTGCTGGTAGCCTGGAAGTGAAATTAAATCCTCAATAAAAATCCAAAGCCAGAACTTTTAGTTATCTACACGATTTTTCATAAATAATATTATCTTATCATCTAAATTACCAGGTTGATAAAAATACAAGCCATTGCTATAAAAAGTGAAGAAACAATTGAACAACAAACGAGACCAAATGTAATGATAATAAAATAATCAAACACTAATTTTAAAGTTATTATGCATAATATGCTAATGAAGATATAATACATAATTGAGAATGTAAGCACAGGATCAGAAACTATAAAAATAAAGCAAACAAACATTCCAGAATTGGAAGATACAATGATAAAATTAAAAATTCTATGAATGAGTTTAAGAGGTAAGTAGAAGGAGTGAAAGAGAAAAGTAGTGACCTGAAAACTGTTCACAATAATAGTAACAAACTAATAAACAACAAAATAATGTGCAGAAGCCTAGAATTCTTTTCCTATGTAAGGCATCTTTCAAAATGAAGGTATTTAAATATTTTTGTTTTGTTTTTTGAGTGGGGTTCTCACACTGTTGCCCAGTCTGGAGTGCAGTGGCAGTGTCATGACCATGACTCGCCACACCCTTGACCTCCTGGACTCAAGCAATCTTTCTTCCTCAGGCTCCCAAGGTGCCAAGATTATAAGCTTGTGCCATCACACTCAGCTAATTTGTTTTTATTGTTTTAGAGATGAGATCTTACTATGTTGCCCAGGCTGGTCTCAAACTCCCAGACCAAGCAATCTTCCTGCCTCAGCCTTCCAAAGTGCTGGAATATAGGCATGAGCCACCACACCTGGCCAATTTTTTAAAATAAAATTTTAGATTACTGTTTGGAGTAAAGCACATTCTTCTCTGTTTATTAGGCTAATGATGAGTTGCAAAACTTCTCACTCCATATTTTCCCCTATGTTTCTATGTTTTTCTCTTGTACTTTCTTATGCAATCATGGCTGTCACAAGTAGATGGACAGTTAAAATACATAATAATAATATTAGTAAACAAGAGAGGAATAAAAATAATTAAGATTTGTGAAGAAAGAGTTTGCCTAAAATGCCAATAAATTAAGCAGAGCATAATTTAGAATCACAAGAATGGGAGGAAGGTTGCATCTTGAAATCACAGTGAAGCATGATAGTATACTCATCCATATAATATCAATAATGATATTAAAATTTCTAGAGATACAAGTAAAAATAAAGGCATATTTAAGCAAACCAAATGCTAACAAACAGGAGATATTTAAAACACATTATTAATTAATCAGAAAGTCAAAAACAAAGAAAAATAATCACAGTTGTAAGGCACAAAAATAAACATAGGATAGATCTAAACAAAGTATATCAGCAATTACATTAAATATAATATGCACATATAAAAAGAAAAATAAAATGTATTGTTTTATCAGTATAAGAAAAGTTGCATTTAAGACAAAAATAAATTCCAGAAGAAAACAATTAATATAATTTAAATATTATATAAGTTAATGTTATATTTATATATATATTACATATGATAAATTACTGGTTTATTATTATCAGCTAATTGTTGTTATTAAGTATTTCTATCATATGTAAAACAATTTTTAATTAATAAAGAAATTAAATAATAAACATATAAATGAAAATTATAACACCAAGTTGTCAAAACAAGAACTTGTAAAGATTTAAAGATAATGTCATAAGCACCTAATAGTTAAAATTTACCATTAGTAAAAAATGATTAAAATACACAAATCATTAATCATCCTATCTGAAAGTATTAATCTTCATTTCATGACAAATATTTCAACGATAGATACATTTCTTTCAGTTTGTTTTGACTGTGGTGGAATTGTGAAGGATGTATTAGAAAGCACATTCTACCTGGGTATTAGAATGCATGTTGTTTCAGAAAAGTGCATTTCATTTATTTTACTATTAATATTTTAATTTTACCCATAAGATTGATATTGCCTTTGCTAATTAAGATTTTAGTCACTGAATTTATGTAGAAGTAGTTCTGCAACAACATTCATATTTATATTTCCCGTTAATTATTTAGAAAAACTGTAGCTTATAGTTAGCACTCAAATATTGGAAAATGCAGTGAACATTAGTAGGTAGAAATTGAAAAAAGTAATATTCTTATTTCAGAGAAAATTGACAGCATTTCACAGAGTCACGTGTCAGACCTACCAATGTTAATGTTGCAGGAGTTTTGAACTTCACTGTCAGCTTAAACCGGCAACCTTCGGGTCTTATTCCACGAACACGAAGATTAAGAAATGTGGACGCCGAAAAGGATGAGTGAAAAAAGTTTATTACGCAACAAAACTCTCCAAACAAAGAGAGAGGCCTTGAAATGGGTAACCGGTGCTATGAGATTGTTTATGGTTTTGTTATCTTTTATGGGGGTATTTCTCTCATTTACATCTCACCCACCTCTTACTTTCTGAGACCCAATTCTTATTGTGCATGTGGGCCCTTGACCAAAGTTACTCCATCTTAAATCCATAAGTACCACAGAAAAGCTCACTCAGGGGTAAAACTGCAATGCAAATGCTTTGTTAATGATATTATAAGAAGTCAAGGTCAAGTTGGCACATTTAGTTAAGCTACTGCATCTGCATTTAAGCAGCAAAAAGTCCCTTTTAGCAGGACATCCTCGGCTGAGAGGATGTCCTTAACCACGTTAACCACGTTTTGAGTAATTTCCCACAATTATATAATGGGGATGGTGCAGGGGACATTCTGCAGGTGTTAAGTCTCCTCAAGACCTTCTCTCTCTGTTTTCCTAACCGGCTTCTGAGTATCTCTTGTCTCATGAAGACTTATTTTGCTTCCCAGTTATTTTTTTTTTCTTGTTAGTTACCCAAAAGATTTGTACAAAATATACTGTGTATATAATGTATTTTATTTGTCATTATGACTCATTGTCAGCAACACAGAGGGCCATGCAAATATACTTATGGTAAAAGCTACAAGCAAGACTGACTGAATAGATGGTGACAGCATCTCTCTTACATGCTTCTGTCCTGCTTCACCAAAAATGTTGACCTTGACCAGATGACAGCATTTCTTTCTCATTTTTGCTCTTTTCTTGACATCAGAATATTTCTTAGAACTAGCAGTGTATCTGTAGTAATATGCTCTTTCAGGAGAAGTATAATACTTCTTTTACTGTTTCCAAAATTCTGAACTTATCTCTTTCTAGATTCAGACTTAAGTCTGGTTCCTCAGTCTTTCACACAATTTTGTTAACTATCTCTTCTATATTAACAGCACTTCAGTCAGTCATTTCATGTGATCTAAAACTTAAGTATTTGTTAATGGATGTTTTACTTATCCATTAAAATTACTTATAAATTGTCTATTTCAGTTTCTTGCAAGTGGTAAAAGACTTCCAGGAAAAGAGGATATCTAAATTTATGAAGAAAAATTGACCATCTTAAATAAAGTGTTTTCACTGTATCATTTCTCTCATAATAAATGTAAATGCCAGAGAGAGTGTCATTTGCTGAGTCTATAATATAACAAACAGCCACTTGCTTTCTGAATAATTATCTACAGAACAGGCATTAGTTGTTATAAGCAACATAAAAAATATAGGGAAATTTTGAATCAAATTTTTAGTAAAGAAGAATGTCTTAAATCTCAAGAAAGGAATTATTTTCAGGTATACCTTTAGGTATGGATAGGTGATTAAAGTTTATGAATTATCCTAAAGTATTTTATAATTACAAAATTATATATCAAATTGTAACTGTAGTATTTATTCATTATTTTTATCTAAATTTGTCATTAAAAGGCCAAAAATTACTTTTTCTGTTTCCTTTAATAATACAAAGTCTTCAGAAAATTAAATTGAGGAAATTATTATCAATGTGCTTATTCTTTTAACATTTCAAAAAACTATAGCTAAAGATCTAGCTATGTTATACATTCTCTTTTTAATCACAATTGGTCTAATGTAACAAGAGTGAAAGTAGGATGAAAGCCTATACTTTTCTACTGTGAACAATACTCATATCAACTGTCAATGCTTATTGAGTTGAAGATACAAATAACTGTTATTTAGCGGGCATCAATCAAATACAACATCTCTACATTTGACTTATACTTACATATGTGCTCCATGAATATTTGAACAGCATTATTTTATTTTTTTATTTTTTATTTTTACTTTTTTTTTTGATTTGGAGTATCACTCTGTCACCCAGAGTGGAGTGCAGTGGCCGCTCCGGCCACCGCAGCCTCGACCTGCTGGGCTCCGGTGATCTTTCCGCCTCAGCCTTCCGAGTAGCCGGAATTACAGGCGTGCGCTACCACGCCCGGCTGATTTTTTTATTTGTTGTAGAGATGAGGTCTCGCCAAGTTGCCCAGGCGGGTCCACTCACCTCAGCCTCCCAAAGCATGGGATTACAGGCTGAGCCACCGAGCCCGGCTTGTTTGACTTTTTTTGTGACTGCATAATATTCCATTGTGTATATGTACCATATTTTTTTTAACGCAGTACAGTTTCGATGGGCAGCACGGTTGGTTCCATGTTTTAACTATTGTGAATAGTGCTGCAATAAACATGCATGTGTTGGTATCTTTTTTGTAGAATGATTTGAGTTCCTCTGGGTATATTCTCAGTAGGGGGATTGCAGTGGAAGGTCAATGTCTAGTTCTTTTAGAAATCACCACATTGTTTTCCAAAGAGGTTGCACTAGTTTGCATTCCCACCAGCAGTGTAGAAGTGTTCCTTTTTCTCCGCATCCTCACCAGCATCCATTGTTGTTGGCCATTCTTACTGGGGTTAGGTGATATCTCAGTGTGGTTTTGATTTGCAATTCTCTGATGATTAGTGAGGCTGAGCACTTTTTCATGTGTCTGTTAGCTTCCCATATAGCTTACTTTACCACGATTATATCACTAGATGCAGAAAAAGTTTTTGATAAAATCCAGCATATCTTCTTGATAAAAAACCCCCAAACACCTAGGCATAGAAGGAACATACCTCAAAAAAATAGTAAGTGCCATCTACAATAAACCCACAGTCACCATATTGCTAAATGGATAGAAACTGGAAACATTTCCCCTAAAAACCGGAATACGTCAAGGCTGCCCTCTCTCACCCCTCTTGTTCAACATTGTGTTGGAAGTCCTAGTTAGAGCAATTAGACAAGAGAAGGAAATCAGAGGCATCCAAATAGAAAAAGAGGAAGTTTAGTTATCCCTCTTTGCTGACGATATGATCCTATACCTTGAAAATCCAAGAGAATCTGTCAAAAACCTGCTTGCACTGATAAAGGACTTTGGCAAAGTACAAAATAAACGTGCAAAAGACAGTTGCATTCTTATACACTAACAACAAACAGGCAGAGAACCAAATAAAATTCACAATAGTCACACAAAAAAGAAATACTCGACATCTTCCTAACCAGAGAAATGAAAGACCTCTACAATGAAAACTACAAAACAATGCTCAAAGAAATCCAAGAAGACCCAAACAAATGAAAAAATGTTCCTTGCTCATGGATAGGAAGAATTAACATTGTTAAGATGTCCATCCTACCAAAGGCAATCTACAGATTCAATGCAATAACCATGAAATTACCAACATCATTCTTCTCAGACCTGGAAATGACAGTACAGAAATTCATATGGAATTATAGATAACCATAAATAACCAAAACAATCCTTAACAAAAAAAACAAAGCAGGAAGTATCACACTTCCAGACTTCAAACTTTACTATAAGGCTACAATAATCAAATGAGTTTTGAATAATACCCTTCTCTTCAATTTTCTGGATAAGTTTCTCTTATTATTGACGTCTATTTTTGTTCTATGTGGTCAGAAAGGATAATTGATATAATTCCAATTATTTTAAGTTTGTTGAGACTTGTTTGATGGCCTAATGTGGTCTATCTTGCAGAATGTTCCATATACTGACAAAAAATATGTATTCTTTAGCTGTTGGACGAAATCTTATGTAGATGTTCGTTAGGTCCATTTGAGCAAAAGTGCAGTAGGTTTGTTTATTTGTTTGTTTTGAAACAGTCTCACTCTGTCACCTGGGCTGGAGTGTAATGTCATGATCCCGACTACCACAGCCTCGACCTCCCATGCTCAAGTGATCCTCCTCAGCCTCCCCAATAACTGGGACTCTAGGCATATGCAACCACACCCAGCTAATTTTTTTCATTTTTATTTTTATAGAGATAAGGTCTTGTTATGTTGTCCTGGCTGATCTTAAACTTCTGGGCTCAAACAATTCTCCCACCTCAGCCTCCCAAAGTGCAGCATGAGCCACCAAACCTAGTCTTGAAGTGTGGTTTAAATCCAATCTTTCTTTGTTGGAATAGATGCTCTATTCAATGCTGAGAGTAAAGCACTGAAGTCTCAACTTTTATTGTATTGGAGTCTATCACTTTAGATCTAATAATTTTAAAAATATATTTGGATGCTCCAGTGTTGAATGCATATATATTTATAATTGACATACCCTCTTGCTGAATTAATCATTTCATTATTATATAATCACCTTCTTTTTTACAGTTTTTGAATTAAAGTCTGTTTTATCTTATATAAGTATAGCTACTCCTGCTAGCTTTGGTTTCTGTTTTTTATGAAATATCTTTTTCCATCCCTCCACTTTCAGTCTATATGTGTCTTTAAAGGTAAAGTGACTTTCTTGTAGGCAGAATATAGCTGGGTCTTTTTTTTAAAATCCATTTAGCCAGTTTATATCCTTTAAGTGGGTAATTAAATCTATTTACATTCAAGGTTACATTCAAAGTATTAATTGCCATGGTGAGGTCTTACTCCTGTCATTTTTTAAATTGTTTTTTTATTTGTTTGTTTGTTTTTTTGATATGTCCTTTGTTTCTGTCTTCCATTCTTACTTTTTATTATTCCAGTTTGGTAATTTTCTATAATGATAAGATTTTATTATTTTCTCTTTCTCCTTTGTGTATTTGCTCTAACAGTGAGTTTTATATCTTTGTGTGTTTTTTGCTTCCAGATATAGGACTTCCTTGAGCATTTATTTTATGTCTGGTCTAGTGGTGATGGATTTCCTTAGTTTTTACTTGTCTGGGAAATACTTTATTTCTTCCTCTTTTCTGAATAATAGCTTTGCCGGCTATAGTATTCTTGGCTGATATTTTTCTTTCTTTTAGTACCTGGAACATATCATCCCATTATCTACTGGCTGTAAGTTTTCTGCAGAGAAGTCTACTGTTAGTCTAATGAGAATTCTCTTATATGTGACTTGACACTTTTCTCTTGCTGTTTTTACAATAATCTCTTTGTCTTTGATTTTGGACAATTAGATTGTAATATGCCTTATGGAGACCCTTCTTGGGTTGTATCTATTTGGAGATTTTTGAGACTCTGGATCTGGATGTCCATATTTCTTTTCAGACTTGGGAAGTTTTTGATTATTTGTTCATTAAATAGGTCTTTCTATGCCTTTTTCCATCTCCTTCTTGAACACCCACAATACAAATATTTGTTCTCTTAATTGTGTCCCTTAAGTCTTGTAGGGTTTCTTTACTCCTTTTTATTCTTATTTTTTTCCCTCTGACTGGGTAATTTCTTTCTTTTTTGAGTCAGAGTCTCACTCTGTCACCCAGGCTGGAGTGCAGTGGTATGCTCATGGTCACCACAGCTTCGAAATGCTAGTTTCAGGCAATCCTTCCACCTCACTCTTCCAAGTAGTTGGAACTGTAGGCACATGCCACCATACCCGGCTAATTTTTTTATTTGTGTGTGTGTGTGTGTGTGTGTGCATGTGTGTTGGAGTCTCACTCTGTTGCCCAGACTGGAGTGCAGTGGCACTCTCACAGCCACACCAGCATTGATCTGCTGGGCTCAGACAATCCTTCCACCTCAGCCTTCCAAGTAGCCGGAACTACAGGTGCACACTACTATGCCCGGCTAATTTTTTTTTTTTGAGTTGGAGTCTCACTCTGTCACCCAGACTGGAGTGCAGTGGCCGCTCCCAGCCACCGCAGCCTTGACCTGCTGGGCTCCAGGGATCCTTCCACCTCAGCCTTCCAAGTAGCTGGAACTACAGGCGCGCGCTACCACGCCTGGCTGGTTTTTGATTTATTGTAGAGATGAGGTCTCGCCAAGTTGCCCAGGCAGGTCTCGAACCCGCGGGCTCAGGCAATCCACTCACCTCAGCCTCCCAAGGCGTGGGATTACAGGCTGAGCCACCAAGCCTGGCTTGCCCGGCTAATTTTTTTGATATATTGTAGAGATGAGTTTCTTAAACTGGTCTTGAATCTCTGGGTTCAGGCATTCCTCTTGCCTCAATCTTTCAAAGTGCTGGGATTACAGGCTTGAGCCACCTCGCCCGGCCTATTTTTTGATTTATTGTAGAGTCAAGTTCTCGCCATATTGCTCAGGTTGGTCTCGAACTCCTGAGCTCAGGCAATCCTCACCTCTGCCTCCCAAAGTGCTAGGATTACAGAACATGAGCCACCGTGCCCAGCTGACTGGGTAATTTCAAATGACCTATATTCAAGTTCAGAATTATTTCTTCTGCTTGATCACATCCGTTGTTGAACCTCTCTATAGTATTTTTTAAATTTCATTTATTGAATTCTTCAGGTCCAAGATTTTTTAAAACTACTTTTATTATTTTGCTTGATTTCTTATTCATATTGTGAATTCTTTTTCTGATTTTATTGAATTGTCTATCTGTGCTTTCTTGTATCTCATTGGGGTTTTTTAAAAGATATTTTTAAAAAATTCCTTTTCTGGAAATTCATTGATTTTCCTTTTCTTGGGTAGAGAAAATAAATAGAGAGTTATGTTCCTTTGATAGTGTAATACTCTCTTCATTTTTGTGTGTGTTTTTCTGTCTCTGTGTTGATGTATGTGCATGTGGTGAAACAATTGCCTCTTCTAAACTTTCTATTGTGGCTTTCATAGGGAAAGACTTTCTCCTGCAGTTGAATTTTAGGGTGTCAGTTGGGAAGGGTGTGGTGACACTTTCCAGACAAGAGCAGTGGTATATTCCTTGTGCAGCTTATTCAACTGCATTTAACATAAACAATAACTTTGGGTGCCTCAGTGGCCTAAGTTGTGGAAGTTTGTGATAGTGGTGGCAGTGGTATAAGTTATTAATGTCCATAGTGTTAAGGGCTTTGGGGGTCCTCCTGTTCTTATCTTCCTCACAATGGGTAGACTTAGCCAAGATGATCCTACTTATTTGCAGGTCTGACATGACCTCTAATCAGCTGCAGTGGTGCTGGTTTCCAGATGTAGGCACCAGAGTGGTGGTGGGACTGGGGTCCTAGGCTCAGAGTCTTGTGACTATATTGTGACACCTGGGTCTTGAGGTCCAGGCTTGCTGTCTGTGGCAAGGTTGGATGTAGATTGCCCACAGAGCCAAGATCTATGATTCTGAGTTACCCTCCAGCAACTCAGACCCAAGCGTCCAGATTGTAGCTGTGATTATATTACTCCTATTGGGCAGGGCACAGCTCTGGCCTGACTCTGGGGAAAAGGAAGTACTCTGGAAGTTTGGACCCAGGAAGTAGGATATGACTGGAGTTCAGGAATCCAAGTCAATAGGGCTCAGTGGCAACTCAGATCCCAGGGAATGAGGCATCACGTAGTAGTGATTCTAAACCTTGGGATCATGGGGCTCAGCAGGATCCTAGACTTTGTGAGGTCATGTGCAGCTTCAGCAAGTACCCCAGAATGGTGAAGCATAGTCGTCATTTAGGCCCTGGGATGGGAGCAAGGAACAACACAACGGTGACTCTACTTCCCCAGGGAAAAGGGTACTTCAGTAGCTCAGACTCTAGGAGGCTAGTTCTGCTCCGAGGAAGCAAGGTACTAGAGTTTTTTGGGGCCATAGGTTTAGGTACCTCAACTCAATCACTGCTCTGTTTCCTGGGACTTGCGGTACTACATCAGCTCAGCATAGCAAAGCACAGCTGCTCAGCGCAGCCAGGGCACTGTTTCCCCAGGAGCTAATGAGTCACTTCAGCTCAGACCTGGTGGGTCATGCCTATTCTGGGCAACACCCAGAATAGGCAACACCTTTGCCTTGGGATATAGGGATCCACTTCGGTTTAGGTACTAGGGTACAGGACCACTCTGGCAGGTCAAGGCACTATTTCTAGGGATACAGGGCACTGTCTCAACTCAGGCACCAGGGAGACATGACTGCTCTGGTGGCCAAGGTACTGTTTTCCGTGGAGGCAGGGTATCACTTCAGCCATAGCCCAGGGGGATGGAGAAAGGGGTAGGTGGAGCAGCTCCACCTCCACTTGGCTCCATTAGGAAGGGTGTAACAGTGGCTCAGCCTGCGGATGTAGCCTCAGAGATGAAGGTGCTCCTGTGGCTACTCACTTCCAGAGCAAGGCACACTCCAACCATAATTCCAGTTCCAAGATGGTGTAGCACAGTAGCCATATGGGCCACAAGAGTTGTGGCACATTATCAACTCTTTCCCTGGAGAGAGCACAGCTATATGGACTCCCTTAGCTGGGCTTGGCTTATGAGGACTGTAGTGGACCCCAGTGATGATGGACGTAGGTGTTCAAGGTGTTGATAGGGGTGGCTTGGATCCTCCTGCTTACATCCTTGCCTTAAGAAGCTTTTTTCTGGGTCCCAGCTGATCCAGGTTGGGGGACAAGGTAGTGGGGGACAAGGTGGGGACAGTACCTTGTCCACCAGAGCAGCCATGTCTCCCTGGTGCCTGAGCGGTCATGTCTTCCTGGTGGCTCAGCATTTCCTGTCATTCTCTGTGTGGTCATTCTGAGTGACTGTACTCACCAGCATTTCTGTCAGTCTTCTGATGCACTCCAGTGCTCTCCCTCAGTTATTTTCATTAAAGTGTAATTTTTTATTCATTGTTCTATCTTTATGAGGGGGATGAGTACTAGGGGCCTCTAGTCAGCTATCTGCTGACCTCATCTTCATATGTCCATCTTTATTCAATCTTTTGGGATATGTGCTTCGTGAAATAAATAAAAGAAAAATCCAGCCACACAAAGGGAGAAGACTTTAAATAGACTTTTTACAATAATTATACATGTTCTGCGATTATATACCAAAATGCAACAAATGATAGTTCTTCATTTGTAATCTGAATTCATATCAGTGAACCTTATTCACCTTATCATTGTGAATCTGAAATCATATCAGTGAACCTTATTTACTCAGTTACACTAAAATCTACTTGTCTATCTTGTACTTTGAGTGATTCTTTCATCCATGCATGATTTTGTAACAGCATGCATTGGCCACTTGGAAAATATTGGTTCACTGAGTTATGCAGATCTTCCAAATGTTGACACATTTGATTAAACAACATAAAAAAAATCACAAACATTAAAATTACCACCCTCCTCATCAGAAACAATCTTTTAAGAATGGAGGCCTTTTTAAGTTCACAGCAGTAGATAAATGTTTTCTAAAACTATAATTTTCACTTGAAGGCCTGTTATATCATAAACAGTTGTGTTTTTTAAACTGTCTTGCCCACTTTATTCATTTTTAGAAAATATCTGCCAAGAACCCAAGTCTGAATAACAATAGTTTGTCGGTCATTCTTTCTAGTAAAACTGGCATCCAATCAAAAGGATGCTAGTTCAGCCTGCAACTCAAATAATCACACAACAGTTTTTCCTCAGGATGTTCATGTGACTTGGTATGTAACAGAAGTGCTTTATGTATACTTCTTATTTGCCACATAAAATATTTTTTAAAAACCTAATGGAAGACTTCTTAAGGAAAACCAATCCTTTTTAATTTACAGAAAATATGTGGTAGTGAAAAATACAGTGATTCTGAGAACACTCTAGTGTCACTGCTTGATTCATGCTAAGGTGTCAGCATGCCACAACTTATACACAATCAGTGCACTTCAACACAGTGAAAAGGGAAAATAATGTCTCAGTATTCGTATGAAAAATATCTTGAGCTCACAGTTTTCCTAAAACAGTCTTAGAGATATCTGGGGCTTCAAGCATCACACTTTGAGAACTACAGTCTTAAGGCATCCATTGTATATAATGAATTAATTTATTTCCCATGCATCTAGAAGGGTACCAGTTATATACCATCCTTGGGAAAATTGAGAAAAATGTCACTCAGATCACATTCTGTGATCTTGTGATTCAAATGAGGAATCCTTTTTGAAAAAAGATTGAAAAAGGATGCTATTGTGTGCATGTGTGTCTTTGATACAAAATAAAATAAAAATTAATCAAGCGGGGTAAATTGAAACTATCAGATTGCAAGTCCAAACTCCAGCACACAGAGACTTAGCCACAGTCGTCAGCTCTCCTCACATGCTCTCCTCTGCCATCTCACCACGATCAGGACAAGGAAACAAATGAAGCTACCAACTTCAGGAGCAAGAACTTGTGATATGGAATCACTTTAGTAATAATGCAGCCTCGAGGCATAGACGGGAAATCAGGAGACCTCGTGCTTATGCTATATGGTCTGATGAGGTAGAAAGATCACTGGCTTTGTCACACCTGGTCCAAAACCTTGTTCAAATCCCAGTTCTGTCATTTTCTAGCTGTGAGATCCTAGACAATGCATTTCAATCTTTCTTTCTCCTCATCTGTAAATCCCTCAAAGCATTTTGAAACTATTAGATAGAATAGTGACTATCAAAATAATAACCATTGGCTTTGGACAGAGATCATCTATTAACATTATATACTTAAAGCAGAAGTACAGGTCGCTGACCTCAAGGAGCTTATGACTTAGGAAGTCAGCACAACCTACACAAAAGAAGAGGTGGTGACAACAGACCCTGTATAACCAGATACTAATCCCAAGGTCCTGACTAAAGTGTTTCTAGAAGTGATGAACCACTCCTCTCTCAAACCACATCCATCATACAACCTTGGGATGTGTATCACTCCCCACTATCCCTATGGTCATTCCCAGGAAAGCCAGAAAGAAGCTAACCAGGCAGAAGCAGCACAGACAGAGGCAGCCTCCTACACAGGAAATGCAGCTTGAGTTCCAAAGCCCTGTCTGCCCTAACGAGCTCTCCTCCAGTATAAGGACACTCTATAGGTTAAAGAACTATTTTCCAAAAACTTTGGCTTAAAGGGAAAAAAAATTAGTTTGCATTGGTGACCATTAACTAAGGTTTAGGTGGCTCTCCCAGTAGGATGAAAGCAGACTTCCCTTGTCTCCTATGGTCAAAGGAAGGTCAGAAGAGGCCTTGTACCCAGGGAGGTCCCAGCTGGGCTCTGAGACCCTAGGTCTCCATGGAACACCTAGAGCTCTGCATGTTTGAGGACAATGTCAGAGGACTGATCTAGTAGACTACAGCTCCTTTTTACATTTTGCCAAGGGTGTTAGTTCATAAGTGAACAGAAAGGAGATGTTCCACTAAGGCCAGGGCCAGGATTCTCAGCTCCATAATTACAATCCTGCTTTGAGATGGAGAGTTTGCTATTTCTTCAAGCCCTCTCAAAAGCAATAAAGAAAAGGAGCTCCTCGCCCCAGAATGTATATTTTCTACATGTTGAAGGAGAGAACTGGGCTCGGCATAGATACCCCACTCACAATGTGACTTTCACTCTCAAAGGTCACTTAGAAAAATGAAACAGCCACTCCTGAATGGGAAACACAATTTAAATATCAGTTGTATCAATGATCCACCATCTGCTTCTGAGCAAGAGTAATTAAAATGGGGGAGAAACCTGTTGACAAGTTAACAACAGCACTAAAATCTCAAAGAGGTAACTGGAAAACAGTTCATCATCAATGAAGAAGAGAAAGACATCCCTCAGGAAATGCCCCAGCACACCAAGGAGATGAAAGAGAAATAGGAAGAACAGTGTGGGATCTGAAAGTTCCCCAAGTCTGTAGATCTGCAGGGTTTTTTTTTTTCTTTTCTTCTTTTTTTTTTTGCTCACATCTCCATTTATCTCGATTCCCCACCACAGGGAGATTGGTTGGTAGAATCACCCATGCCAAGTTCTCAGTATCAGCCACAGGGATGCTATCTCAGCCTTAAAGTCTCTGGAACATGGACCCTTCAGAAACTGAGCTCGTCTCTGTGGATGTCAAACATCCCGGGTGGGAATCTTTCTTCCTTTTGCTCTTGGTGGTGAATTCAGATGTTTAGCAGAGCTCCCAGCAAGATAGGGTAGTGGACAGACTCACCTTAGGCTGAGCACTCCAGCAACAGGGACAGTGTCAGTACTACTGGCTAGGCATTTAGCTGGATGAATGAGGTGGAGTGAAAGAAGAGTTCAGAGAAAGCAACCTGCTACAGGTCACTGACACCTGGTCTCTTGTTGCCCATACCAGAATGGGCTCTTATAAATCTGCATTGGCCCACCAGTGCCAATTTCTAAGAGACTTGGTGTCTTATAAGATCTTCCACAATGTTGACCCTTCTTTCCAGCCTCACATTGCAGCACTCTTCCCAACGCTTGCTTTTCTCTAGCAAAGCTTGTCCCTTCTTGAACATTCCAGCCTTTGCAAATTCTGTTTCCTCTGTAGGCAGCTTCCTGAAAGTCCAATTAGCAACCTTGAACCCTGCCTAATCCTGGGAAACTCTGGATCCCTGGAGAAGCTGCCATCATCTTCCTCCCTCTTCCTTTTTTTCCAGAGCAATTTTAATATATCAGTCAAGGACCAGCTCTGTGAACTTGCCGCTTTATGGGTCTTTTGCTTTTTGTTCCCTTTGGTATATTCGCACTGCATTTAAAGCATCTGTTTATCTTTTTAATAATAATGAGAATATGATAATGATGATCAGTATCAGTAATTGAATGCTAGTCAGGTCCTAGATACTGGGCTAAGACAGTTAAGTATATAATCTCAACACCTCTCATAGGTCTGTAAGGTGGGTATTATTATCCCCATTTCAAGAAGATCAGAAACACTGTAGGACTTGTTCAAAATTTTGTGGCCAGTAGCTGGGCAGAATTTAAACCAGGACTGTCTGTGCCATAAGACAGAAATTCTCAATAGTGGGGGCAATGCTTTATTTATTTCTGAATCCTCATATTATATCAGGCCCTTAAATAAATATTTGCGAAAGGAAGAAATAAGGACATATAGAGGAACTTTACTCATGTTAATTGTCAACTACCAGCTGGATGTTTGCTTAGGCACTTTGCTTAGCACTTTGCTTGCCTTCATTTCACTTAATTTTGGTCAAAGTACCTGTGAGGTAGGCAGTATTATTACCAGCATCTATCATAGTACCTGACACATAATAAATGTTCAATTAATGCATGTTGAATGAATCAATCTCCATTTTATAGACATGTAACTGAGACTTAGAAATAGTAAGCATTTGGAATACACAGACTAGGAGGCAGCACAGCTGAGACTGGAATCCAGATACAGACTTTTTCAAACTTTTAGTAGGAAGGATGGCAAGCAACTGCCTCTTCCTTTAATGCTAGTTCAAATGAAATGCAGCATTTGAGGTTTCCAAATAGGGTAGTGTATTTTTCTGAGTTGAGCTTTCTCTGTAGTAAGCTTCAAAACGGACATCTAGTGGGAATCATCCACAGACTATTTGGGAGGCTTGAATTCTGGTCTTGGCTCTTTTACCAGACAGCAGATTAGCCTCAGTAAGCCACATACGCTCTCCGGGTTCCACCCTGCATCAGTAAAGCAGCCTGTTGTTAGGCTCATCTGCCAACACGGAGAGCCATGGAGAGTGCAGTGTAAGTGTAAAATTATGACACCTGTAATAAAGACAATTTCATCTGTGATCATAATAACTTGCACAACTAAGGCCTGATAAGGGCTCCTGTGTGCTCACTGACTCTGAGGCAAGACAGATGGTACAGTGAATGGGCAGTTACCCCAACTCCTCCAGCAGCTTCCAGAAAGTCCAATTAGCAACCTTGCACCCTAACTGGTCCCCCGGCAACTCTGGATCTCTGGAGAAGTTGCCGTCATGTCTCTCCCTCTGGTTTTATTAGGACCATAATTGTACATTTCTCTACTTACCTGTGGTGATGAAAGAGCATCAGAGTTTCCATTATGCATGGCTCGAGGAGGGAGGCTGGGGCTCCACGCATCACTTCTCATTGCAATGATGCGGCACCAAAAAAGCCATCCTTCATCGTGTGGAAAACACTCTCCATACCACAGTGTCTCTATTTGCAACAGCTGCCAAGATATTCATGTGATAGATCATATATTTGCCTGAATCAATATTTCCTTGACACTGGGAAGCCCGCCATCCATCCGTCCCTTCTCGTTTGATGGAGCCCTTCTGTGTCGCCTTTACTCAGCCTGACGGGATCACAGGCCCTCCTTTCCCACCTGACAGATGATGTCCAGATGAATGATTACTTCATAAATTACCATCTTGGGAGCAGAGCCCCTGGAATTCAGGCAAAGCCTGCCCAGCAATGGAGCAGGTAGCAAGGAGACGTGACATGAAGGGCAAAGGCTCATAGAACTTGAGCTGGAAAATCTTTTAGCCCAATATTCAAATTTAACAAATGAGGAAACTGAGGCTCAGAGGGAGTAAGTAACTTGTCCAGGATCAGGCAGTTAGTTACAAGAAGGCATTGGATTCTCACCACACAGACTTGAGTATATTGGGTTTTTTTGGAACTGTCCAGGAAAGATGGCGAGTAGGAGTTCTTGTTTGGCTCCCAGAAAAAAAAAGAAGTCACTTCTAACCCTTTCTACTCAGCACCCAGCAGACTCTCTGAGCTGAGCGCTCAGATATGAATAAAACACAATCTCTACCCTGCAAAGTCCCACAGCTGAAGAAAGGAGATTACATGAAATTCCCCCAGACTAAACATAGGTATCCAGTCTTCACCACTCTCCCACTGCCTACCATTGCTCTCTCAAACCCTGAAACAGACCTGCCTCCCTGAGGAGGCATTCCCTGTCAGCCTCTGCCATGGCCTGTCTGTCCCATTGCTCCATGTGCATTGTCACCCACCGCTCGCGGGCACATGTCACAGGCCAGGAAGCTTCACACACCACAGCTTTGCATTCACCTCTTGAAGTACATCTGCAGAGCCAGTAGTTCTACACATTCTGCTTCTACAACATTTCTTCTCCCCAGTGACATGCTTGTAAATGTTTAACAACCAACACCTCCCAAAAGAACAGCCCTAATTTACAAAATTTGCTGCTCTCCATGCTATAAATACTCCATCATGGTCAATGTCAAGGTACCAACATGTTATTAAACCTTGGAAAGAGAGGTGCAATAGCACGCCATTCTACAGTATTTCCAACACTTAGATAAAATAGATGAAAATAACCTCGGTCGCCAGGCACGGTGACTCAAACCTGCAATCCCAGCACTTTGGGAGGCCGAGGCAAGAGGATTGCCTGAACCCAGGGGTTTGAGACCAGCCTGGACAACTTGGTGAGACCTTGTCTCTACAATAAGTCAAAGAATTAGCCGGCATGGTGGTACGCATATGTGATTCCAGCTACTTGGAAGGCTGAGGCGGAAGGATCACCTGAGCCCAGCAGGTCAAGGCCGCAGTGGCTGTGAGCGTGCCACTGTACTCCAGCCTGGGTGACAGAGTAAGACTCCAATTCAAAAAAAAGAAAGAAGAAAGAAAGAAAGATAATTACCTCAAGAGCATATAGGTCATAGTAAAATGCAATCATATAATTAGGAAGCCGTGACTTTTAAGTATAACTTATTACCTTTGTTTTTAATATAAATGTTTAGAATATAAGCTTATGTAGCAACTTATCATAATGGCCATGTTTGATAATTGACTGAAAATTTAACTTGTTCTCATGCAACAGTCCAAGCTAGCTCCTACATGTCCCTGCATGTCTGCCTTCCTTATTGGTTCCCTGTGGCCTGTTCTGTTTTGAACTCTTTAGCCTTCATCTGGATGATTTTAATAGCCTTCTAACCTGTCTCTCAGCTTCTGGCCTCCTCTATTCCAACCATCTGGTTTTATCTTTTCAAAATGTAGCTCCTAGTTTCCTCTGCTCAAAAATGTTAATTCTCCAGTGCCTCTAAATGAAGCACACACTCTTTTCCTAAAAGTCAATGTCCTGTACTTTACCCAAGAGCCCCAAACGTTCCTTTCTAGTCTTCTTTCTCAAACAGTCTTGTGCAGCTCCCCGGCATTTCAGAGGTTGACATGCCTGGATTTGAATTTTGCCTTTGCCATTTATTAGTTGGGTGACCTGGGGCAAGTTATTTAACTTCGCTGACCATTACTTTCCCCATCTGAAAAATTAAAAACTTAATAATGTGGTTAGGAGGATTAAATAAAGTTATATATAATACTCCTAGAACAGTGACCAGATCATTTGGGGCATCCAAAACCAGCAGTGGCATAAAGCTTTCATTTATGAACTCATTCTATATAAAAACACTGGTTCTTTACCTCATTGTTATCCCCAATTGATAGATCTTGAGAGAAGTTTGGCAGCCATCTCTGTTAAATGCAGATTCACATCTTCTATGCAAATGTTACACCCTGCCTGTAATCTCTCTTACTTCCCAGTCTTTATAGGTGCTCACCCTTTTCCACATCTAAGCTTTTGCTTCTGCACTCTGCCTCTCAAAAGCTCATCCATCCACTCAATAATAAAAAGACAACCACATTAAAAAGCAGAAAGGATTGGAATAGACATTTGCCCCCCTCCAAAAAACATACACATATCCAGTAAGCACATCAAAAGATGCTCAACATCATCAGTCATTAGAGAAATGCAAATCAAAACTGCAATGAGATACCACTTCACACCCTCCAGGATGTCTATCATCAAAAAGACAGACGATAACAAGGATACGGATAAATTAGAACCCTTATTCATTGCTTCTGGGAATGTAATAAGGTGCAACCACTTAAACAGTTTGGCAGTTTCTCAAAAAGTTAAACATAGAGATAATATATGACCTTACAATTCCACTCCTAGGTATATACTCAAGAGAAATGAAAACATGTCCACACTAGAATGTGTACATGAATGAATGTTCATTGCACCATTACTCATAATAGACAAAAAGTGGAAACAACTTAAATGTCCATCAACAGAAGAATGGATAAACAAACATGGAGCCAGGCGCGGTGGCTCACCCCTATAATCCCAGAACTTTGGGAGGCTAAGGCGAGAGGATTGCTTGATTCCAGGAGTTCAAGACCAGCCTGGGACACATAGCAAGACTTCATCTCTATAAAAACAAAAAAATTAGCTGGGCATGGTGGTGTACACCTGAAGTTCCAGCTATTCAGGAAGCTGAGGTGGAAGGATTGCCTGAGCCCAGGAGGTCAAGGCTGTGGTGAGCCATGTTGTGCCACTGCACTCCAACCTGGATGACAGAGTGAGACCCTGGCTCAAAAACAAAACAAACAAACAAAAATGAAACCCAAAACAAGAAGCAAGCGTAGGATATCTGTGCAATGGAATATTGTTCAACCATAAAAAGACATGAAATACTGACACATTCTATGACATGGATAAACCATGAAAACCTTATGCTAAGTTGAAGAAGTGTCAGTCACACACACACACACACACACACACACACACACAACTATTAATTCCATTAATAAGAAATGTCTAGAATAGACAAATCTATAGAGGCAGAAAGTAGATTAGTGGTTATGTAGGGCTGGGGAATGAGAGGGGAAGTGGGAGTGACTGTTCGTTAGTACAGGGGATTTTGAATGGCAACAAAATTGTTGTAAATTTAGATTGCATGCCTCCGTGAATATACTAAAAACCATCGCATTGTATGCTTTAAATGGGTGAATACAAAGAGGGATCCCCAAAATTTGGAATTACCTTTTGGAAGGTGGGCCCCTTGTACTACAGGCCTCCCCCCACCCCACCCCACCCCACCCAGCTAGGTAAATGTTTTAGGAACCCATTGGCATCAGTTACCAGCTAGCATTGTTATGAGAGGCTGCGTTTGGCATCAGTAAATTTGGGTGGGGGGGGAGATTTCTTTCAACGCAGTTGCCCATTTCATGATGGGTGATTTACACAAACAACATGCAGCAGTGAAATGTTGACAAAAACAGCATTACTCCCATGTCCCACCTTCCCTATCCACCTGATCTCACCCTGAGTGACTTTTTTTTCCTCAGATGAAAAACGTCTTCAAAGGGAAACATTTTGCCAATGTGGAAAAGACAAAACAAAAAACAGCAGAAGTACTAAAAGACATCAAAATTGATGAGTTCAAAAACTGTTTTGCGCAGTGAAGAAAGCATTTTAATAGATATATCGCATCAAACGAAGAGGACTTGAAAGGTGACTGAAGTTTAAACATTAAAAAAAAATACACAATTATATAAATAAATTCCATCTTTTTAGTACCTCCTCATATTATAGTATTTGAAGTATATTTTACTAAAGATATCTTTTTTTAAAAAACCTTGAAAAAAAAATTGTCCATTCATCAAAGCTTATTTCAGACAGGTCCCTTTCCTAGTTCCCACCCTCCTACTCCAAAGTGACTGCAATTGTTCCCCTTCCTGAGTCCCCATATTCCCTGATTGCTGTTTCTTCTCTCATTTCCTGTATTTTGTCTCCTATTGTAAGTCTGTGTTCAATTTTTATCTATTTGACTAAGTAGCCTCAAACTGTGAGAATGTGTAAAGTGGAGTAGATTCAGTAGTGTTCCTATAAGATCACTCACTCTTGCACTTTGTTATGTTTTCACACACAGGAAAGAAGAGAATAGTGTTTCAGCCCACAGGAAGTCCTGTCTGACCTGAGCCCAGGCACTGAATTGTGTTGCACACATGTATGTCCTCTATCACAGTGTGCATGTTTGTGGAGTAAGGTGGCAAGTAAATCTCTAACTGGGTAAAATCTATTGCAGAGCAAAACTGAGTTTTGCAAGCTGGGTCTCCCCATGGATCCTGACTCAGTGCTGTACCTCAGCTAGGAATTCAATGAATATTTGTGCAATTCTTCCCTTGCACTCAGTTTGAGACTCTATGGCCAACAAAAGGTCAAGCAAGTTGCTGACAGAGTGGCCACCAAGGACAGAACAGAACTTATTCTTTAGCAGTTTTGAGTGTTTTCTCCAGGAGACATATTCCTTTGGAGCAATACATTGTTTTTGTTTAAGCTTGTAAACAAAAATTTGTCCCTGCTCTAGCTTAAGTTGAGCCCTATGCACTCTGCAGGAGCAGAAAAGGATTAATTTTGTTCCTTTGCCAGTGGGCACTTCATAGGGTATAGGAGGCTGATACAAGTCCTGTACTTAGGCACAAAACTGGTGAATAAGACTGGGAGAAGAAGCAGAGTAGGGCGAGGGCATTGCTGGCCACAGAACTGCAGCAAAGAGGCAGAGAAGCTGAGGTGGGGGGAGCTCAGTCTGTCTGGGGCAAAGGGAGAAGGAGGCCTTTACAAATCCGAGACTCAGCATCTTTGGAAATAAGAACTTGTTCCAAAGTCAGCTGTCATGGAGAGCTCCCAGAAATCGAATTTAATTTTTTTCCCCAGTGAAGATCAAGCAGAAAAGACAGAGGCAATCCATTTTCACAGAGTGTGGCCCCAAGTGGTCAGTTGCTGCCATGATGTCCCTGATGCCTCATTTGCTGGTCACTGACATTGAAGAAAAAATACAAACCAGTGGACACACACACACTCACACACATACACACACACACACTCACTCACTTACTTATTACCTTCACATGCAGATTTGGGAGTTAAAGCTGTTGTATAGATGCAGGGAGCATGGATGTGTTGCTTGTTGCTTGGAAGTCTGAGCCTGGAGACAAACCCATAGCGCTCTTTTAGGATCAGATTTTTTTTTAAAGGCATTCGTGTATTGCCACCTAATGGTGGTTACACCTCATTACAGTCTTGAACCTGTACAGAATCAACAGGTAAACGGGTCCAAAGTATAGAAGACACAGTGAAAGATGTAAATTCAGATTTGATCTTCCAAAGACAAATCCCAACTCTCTGGCTGAACCTTAATGAATGTGTGCAGGGCTGGTTGCTGGAAACACAGCTCGTGGCAGTACTGCCTCAGTACCCCTATACGATGCTCTGTACCTTTTTGCCTGCTCCCAGCTATTCCTCCCACACTTCCTAGGGCCCTCTTTAGCACAATACTTTGATGTCTTTTAGGAGACACTCCAGAGGACTACTGCTACAGCCATCATCACTCACTTTTCCAGATGTAGGATCGGGAGCTGAAGACAAGACTTTTTTTTTTTTTGAGTTGGAGTCTCACTCAGTCGCGCAGACTGGAGTGCAGTGGCTGCTCCCAGCCACCACAGCCTCGACCTGCTGGGCTCCGGTGATCCTTCCGCCTCAGCCTTCCAAGTAGCTGGAATTACAGGCGCGCACTACCACGCCCGGCTAATTTTTGATTTATTGTAGAGATGAAGTCTCGCCAAGTTGCCCAGGCGGGTTTGGAACCAGCAGGCTCAGGCAATCCACTCACCTCAGCCTCCTAAAGCACGGGATTACAGGCTGAGCCACCGAACCCGGCTTGAAGACAAGTCTTATCAAACATGCAATTCGGCCTAAGGAGGCCAACCCTCCACATCTACCTGACTGTTATTCCAGCCATGGGTCGATGGAATTTGGAAAACAAAAGACATATTATCCCCTACTGGGCTTTCAAGAGCTGACTTTTGACTAGGAGCCTGGAGAGGCGTCTGTGGCCTGTTGCTACATGCTGGTTATCTCAAATCCCAACCCCTAAATTTTTGGGGTGGCTTCTGTTGACTTTTGAGAGTCCAGGAAGATTGAAAATCCTGAGTAACTAATAAGAAAGGGAGGGCTTTGAGGATTGACCAGCCTGTAAGCTCTTTGTATTCATATCAGCAGGCTGGAATGGGCCTGTATCTTCTCTCTTCTCCCTGAGCTCAATAGAGTACGTCCTTTCAGAGGGTAGAAGAACAAAGACCAGAGAAGTTAAGCCACTTGCCCACTGTCAAACAATGGAGTCCAGAGGAGAAAAAGCTGGAACCTGCGTCTTCCAATGCCCAAGCCTTGGCATCTTCTTCTGGGGTCAGTCTGGCCTGGGCTTCAGATAGCTTTGATGAAAGTCCTCTCTGTGAAATGACATTTACATGGCAAAATGCATATTGTTGGTCGTAAGTTGAAGAATTATCTTAAGTGACGCGTCCCTAAATCTACTTTAACTTCCAGTAGAGTCCAGTATGGAAAGTTGGAGTCATTTATGGGAAAGTAAATGTATGAGCTGTTCACACACTGGTCTTTTAGCTGCAGTGGTGGAAAGTTCTAATGCCCTAAGCGGGGGTGGGAAAACATGGTTGTGACAAACCTTTGTCTGCCTCCCCTGTCTCTCTCTCTCTCTTGCTCTGGCTTTCTCTCTCTCTCTCTCTCTCTCTCTCTCTCTCTCTCTTTCTCTCTCACTCTCTCCCTTTCTCTCTCTTTTCTCTTCCATCACCACCTTTCCTCTTCCCTTCCATCCCTCCCTTGAGTCCTTCCTCAGTAATTCCCTACAGAGTCCAACCAGGCTTTTAAAACTATATATATTAAAAACAATTTTTTATCTGAAATGCAAGTCTTTCCCCCAATTTTGTAAATATTCCACCACCTAATCATGTCACCCTCCCTTAAAGTCCCCCTGGAATCTTTCCTCAGAACTGGATGGACTGAGAGAGGAATCTAGGAGGCCTTCATTCCATCACATGTATATGATGACAGTCTGATAAAAGGTCTCTCTGTCTTTCCCACTGCACCCAACATGCTCCATTAAGTGGTGGAGTCAAAGATTACCCAGCTGTAGCTGAGGAGATCAGAGAAGGTTGGATAGGCTAATAATGCCTCTACATGCACTGGGCATAGGAGAAACCAGCCACCTATTTGGCGCTTAAAAAAAACTCTGTCCAGAAGAAGCTCAACAAAAAGTACTGACAAAAAAACACATCATCCTTTGATGATGAATCTAGCTGTCCATCCTAGGTTAAAGGAAACTAGTACCCTAATAAAATAATCAACTCTTTTGATGTAGGACTTTTCCAGCTTTTAACCTGCAATTACCATGCCCTGAGAAATTTCTTAGTCCTATAAACATTTAGATTAGTCTCTCTAGACCTTAACATTGTGCTTCTGCCTCCGCCTCTGCTGCAGATGTAATTACCTCATCTCCTTCACCATCTCTTATACCTTTGCAATAAACTTCAAGAGCTGTAGGTAATCTAGATGCATCTTTTTCTGCAACCAATGAGGCACCTGGCCTGCAGGGTGGCATTCTCCCTCCCTAGACCTGCCCCACATGTCCACCAACGTGACTCAACCTCTCATGTCCATCAATACTTCCTTGGCTTGTTCTACCCATTTTCTAGTTTGAAACATTTGTCAGGCTGGGTGTGGTGGCTCACACCTATAATCCTAGCACTTTGGGAGGCTGAGGTGAGAGGATTGCCTAAGCCCACAGATTCAAAACCAGCCTGGGCAACTTAGCGAGATCTCATCTCTACAAAAAATAAAAAAATTAAAAAACCTTTTGTTATCTTTGCTTTGATGCTTTCCTTCATTACTACATTCTATAAGTCACCAAGTCCCGTTGATTTTATTTTGAGATGCCTATGGAATCATCATCCCCCATCTTTGCCACCCCCACAGTAACAACACCCACTGTAAGGACCAATTGGAGTGGTGACAGGAGAGCAATAGGAATCAACAAGTGTATAGAACTGAGAATTTCCCCAAATTGTTTTATGATGAGACTTGTTTTTCATAGAGCAGCTAGCTCTTGGGACCATTGTTCCATGAAATACAGTTTGGTAAAGGTTCATTTAGCCCACAAATGGACTGTTTTGCAGAATTAGAAAGAATGTTCAAAAACATTAAGACAAGCTCTACAATTTTATATGTGAAAACTCTAAGGACTTAGAAAATAGAGTGGCTTAAGCCATACAGCTCACCTCTGAGAGACACAGGCTTTGAATCAAGTTCACAGTTCTTTACATTGCACCATCCACTGCTTCCTGCTAGATATGCCACATTCTGAAATAGTTTTCCATCTCCACTGAAACCTTACCCATAATTCAAGTCCAAGCTCAATTTTTAGTTCCTCTACATTCTTTGCTAACTGCACAAACCCATGCAAATACAAAATTTTGCTAAATTATTACATCAGTTAGTTATTGTTATCATTATGCTTGCTACCTAGTATCAGGCATTGTAAATGCCTAGTACATGTATCACTACATGCCCAGCTTATGACTATGGTATTCATTCATTGCCAATCCATCACAATATCCTTTTCTACTGAGCCCAAAAAGAGCTTTAAAATCCTTTTCTGCATAATACTCCAAATGGCCATAGCCAACCAGCCATAGTTAGCATGTGAAAAGAAACTTCTTTGCAGCCCAACTTTGTCATTAAATTATTTCACGTGTGTGTCTTAATTGCTCCGCCATATTGAACCTCCCTAAACAGCAAAGTCAATGACTTTGAATTCTTGGACATAACCGTTAGCTATAAGTATCATTCTTTGTCCTAATAAGTGCTCAACACTTGTTTGAATGCCTGAATATCAAACATGAAAATGATAATAACTAATATTTACATAATGCTAGTTACAGAGTACTTTTACATGTGGTACGACGTTTAATTAATTTTAACAAAAACTCCATAAGTAGGTATGATCATGCTCTCCAGTTGCCACTAGACTGAACTTCTGGGGGAAAAGAGACTATTTCCTAGTGGTCTTTGAAAGGCTTAGCTCAGAGTAGGCGGTCTATTTGTAGACGTGAAGCGTGAACTCTGAGGATACAGAAACAAGGGCTGTGAGGGTGTGTAATTTGTTCTTGGTCACCTCATTTTCTGCGCCATGCAGCCTGAATAAGTCTTAGCAATACTCTTAAAGAGCATGAGCACTGAGTCCTTTGCCTTTTCAATGTTTGAATTCCACCGTCACTGACTTTTCTTTCTTCCTGGTAATGAAGCAAAACCTGGTGGGTTAATTAATCCTTCTTGAAGCTGGGCAGCAGTAATAGGATCAAGAAGAAAGCCTTTCTCCTCCTGCGCTCCCAAGGGTGCCCAGCGGGAGCCTGCAAGGAGATGGAACACAGCCTTCAGTCTGTTAATTGTTCAAGAGCAAATCACCTGTCAGCAGGAAACAGAAAAAAAGACAGCATGGAATTCAGAGTCAGAGCAATAAATAACATTCGGCGCTACACCCTTGAGAAAAATAAAGCTGCCGACATGCTACTTCTTAGGGAAAAACAAAAAAGGAATACAGGAGGAAATACTGAAACCTGTTCAGAATGGTTACCTCTGCAATCAACTCAGGACCCACCAACTCCTGCTTCATGCTCAGCTCTTCTGTCCCAGAGAGACAGAGGCAGACATCTAGATAAAAAATGATCATGCAAACAGAAAAATTAATTTACGAATAAGAAATTGTCTTTAGGGAAGAGGACAGAGGAACATATTGCAACAACCTCACACTAGTCTCTTGCTTCTACTCCCATTCTCCCAAATCTACCCTAAGTAGCTCCCGAGGGACTTAGAGACAAAGCTCAAATCCCTATGATCTGGCCCCTCTCCTACCTTGCAGCCTCACACCTCAAGCATTCTCAGCACCAAAGTGCTCCTGGTGCCACCCTGGCTTCTGCTTACACCTCGGCCTTTACTCCTTCTTTCTCCCCCACCAGGAGTGCCTTTTCCTTCACCCGGATAATTCTCCACCAACCTTAAGGGTCATCTGCTGTTCCCACTTCCTCATCTCCATCCCGTGTCTCCGGAGCCTGCTGTGACAATCTACCATCACAGCTAGACAGGCAGTCCAGTGCTGTGGCTAAGCAAACAGATTCCTGTTCCAGATAAGCCAAATGTGAGTCTAATCTCTGCTACTTATCACTTGTGTGGTCTTGGCTGTGATCTTCCTTGACTGCTAAGTGTCTCTGTTCCTCACTTATAAAATGGAATGACGATAATAACAGTTCCTACTTCATAGAGTTGTGTGAAGATTAAACTGTTTAATACATGTAAATTACTTAGAACAATGCTCATTGTGAGCTAGTGTAGCCATTAATTATATTTCACTGTAATCATTGGCATGTCCCTCTTCCTCTTTAAGCTATGAATGAGTTCTTTGAGAGAAAAAAAAGGTCCCTATCTCATCCTTCCCTTTATGCCAGCACTTAGCATAGTTGCTATGGTTTGGATGTGGTTTGTTTCCACCACATTTCATGTTGAAGTTTAAACTGCCAGCGAGGTGGTATTGGGAGGTGGGACCCAAGAGGAGTCATTTTGGCCATGGGGGTTTCACTCTCATGGATGCGGAGGGGCTGCTCTAAAAGTAATGAGTGAGTTCTCCCTCTCATGGGGCTGGATTAGTTCTAGCGGGAATTAATTAGTTTCCACAAGAGAGGGTTGTTATAAAGCGAGAACACTCTTGATGCTTGGCCCCTCGACCTTCTGCCTTGCTGTGACCCTCTCAAGTGCTGGGATCATTTGAGTCATGGATGCTTCAACCAGAGTGGCCTAAGATACAAGGAATTGTGCCCGGGGCCTGTGCCCTGAAACTTTTCTGTCCTTCTAGGCTTCTGTGATGGGAAGGATGGCCTTGAAGACCTTTGCAATACTTTTGGGCCCTTTTCCCCTCTGTTCTGATTCAAAGCATGTAGTTTCATTTTAACCATGCTAGTGTTACCCTCTAGCAAGTGTTTGAGTCTTGGGGGCTTTGCCCTTGTGGGTGCCTTTGTGCCACTTGCATCAGTTGTGATAAAGCAAGGATGCCCTTCCTGTGAGGCCCCTTAGCACATGTCCATTCCCCTTTGACCTTCCACCATGTTATGACACAGCAGGAAAACCCTCTCCGGAAGCTAATGCACACTCCTGAACTTCTCAGCCTGCAGAACCCTGAACTAAATATACCTCTGTTGTTTATAATTTCCTCAGTTTCAGGCATTATATTATAGAAACACAAAACAGACCAAGAAAGAAAAATCGTACCAGGCATGAGATGTTGCTATACGGATACCTGAAAATGTGGAAGCAGTTTTGAAACTGGGTAATGGGCAGAAGTTGGAAAATTTTGGAAGAACAGACTAGAAAAAGCCTGTATGACTGTGAATGTAACACTAAGGGTGATTTTGGTGACAAGAAGGCAAAAAGACAAGGGAAAATTTGGAACTTCTTAGAGATTGGTTTAGTGTTTGTGACCAAAATGTTGATAGAAATATGGACAATAAAGGCCATTCTGATGAGGTCACAGATAGAAATGGAAGTATTGATTTGGAAACTGGAGCAAATGTCACCCTTGTTGTGCATCTGCAAAGAAGTTGGCTGCATTGAGTCCATGCCTTAAAGTTTTATGGAAAGCCAAACTTAAGAGCAATGAAATAGCATGTCTGGGCTGGGCTCAGTGGCTCAGCCTGTAATCCCAGCACTTTGGGAGGCCGAGGCAAGTGGATTGCCTGAGCCCACGGGTTTGAGACCAGCCCAGGCAACTTAGTGAGACCTCATCACTACAATAAATTTTTTAAAAAATTAGCTGGGCATGGTAGCGCAAGCCTGTAGTTCCAACTACTTGGAAGGCTGAGGTGGCAGGATCATTGGAGCCCAGCAGGTTGATGCTGGAGTGGCCATGAGTGTGCCACTGCACTCCAGCCTGGGTGATGGAGTGAGACTCCAAACTCCAACTCAAAAAAATAAAAAATAATAAAGAAATAGCATGTCTGGTAAAGAAATTTCTAAGAAGAAAAGCACTCAGGCTGTTACATGTTTATTTCTAACTGCTTATAAAGATTTGAAAAATTTAAAGCCTGGCCATGTGGTCAAGTATAAAAGAGCATTTTCAGGAAAGGAATCCAAGAAGGTGGTGGAGTAACACTTGCTAAGATTAACACTAGCATGGTTAAAATGGAACCACATGCTTAGAGTCAAAACAGTGGAGAAAAGGCCTCAAAGGAATTGCAAAAGTCTTCAAGGTCATCCTTCCCATCACAGGCCCAGAAGCCTAGAAGGACAAAATAGTCTCAGGGCACAGGCCCAGAATACTACTTCTTGCATCCTAGGCCATTTTGGTTGAAGCATCCATAGCTCAAGTGGTCCCAGGTGAGTCTCAGGACACCACACCAAAGAATGCTATAGTTTAGATGTGATTTGTTCCCAAGAAAACTCATGCTAAAGTTTAATTTCTACTAAGACAGTGTTGGAAAGTGGGACCTAATGGGAAGTGTTTGAGTCATGCATGGGGGCTTTGCCTCGTGGGTGCCTTTGTGCCATTTGCATCAGTTGTTATAAAGCAAGAATGCCCTTCCTGTGAGGCCCCTTAGCACCATGTTATGACACAGCAGGAAAGCCATAACCAAAAGCCAGAACCATATCTTTGAACTTTCCAGTCTGTAGAACTATGAGCTAAATAAACCTCTTTTCTTTGTAAATTATCTAGTCTCAGGTATTCCACTACAGAAAACAAAAAACAGACTAAGAAAATAGTGTTTCCAAATACCTGCCTTCCGTCTCCCTTATAAGGGTATTAACTGTGCCTTCCCATTGCTTATGACTTGTAGTGCTCTACTAAGGGAAGGGTACCCTTCCCACAGACATCAAGTATAATTATATGACTTGGCCAATAAGATGTAAATATAAGTGGCAGTCTTCCAGTTCCAGAAAAAAGCGTCAAAGGACATTGTGTGATTTCACTAGCTCCTTTTGCCCCTCTGCCGTGAGAACAGCATGCCTCAGATGGGATTTTTCCTCCATGTGGGTATCAGAAACCAGGAAGCAGCTTGGAACTTGAGCAGGGCCACAGCTGACTTACAACTAGCACATAATATGAACAAGAAATATCTTATTTAGTTGTAGGCCACCGGGTTTGGGGGTTGTTTCTTACCACAACATAATCCAGTGAAAGCTGGTGAACACAGTACCCAATAAAATCCTGTTAAATACTATTTCTGCTAATACCCATAAAACAATGAGCGAATGAGTGAATTATATCTTGTCCAATTCCTTGTTAGGACTTTATGGCTCTTTATGTACATCACCAAATCAACTAATTTAAGCATGTACTCCTTTAAAGGTGAATGTGTTTTCTAACATTTATTTTGAGTATAAGTACCTTGCAACTAAAAAGTGAAGCAGTGACTCTGTAGTCATTCAGATACAACTCAGAAGAGCCATCCCCAGACCTCATATGGAATTCAGGTGGCAGTGAAGAGAGTAGCACTTTTGGGGCAACTATTACGTTTCCAATGCTTTACATATGCCAGCTCAGCAGGGCCTCTCTATACTAGGAACAGGCTCAGAAATCATGTGAAAGTCACCAGAGATCACAAGTGTTGGCCCTGATGTAGATCTAACTCCGTCTGAATACAAATTCTCTCTTCATTGCTGTGTTTCTTTCATTGTGACCATGGAATTCTTTAGAGATAAACCAGGAAAATCAAGTTCTCCAACAATACTACCTAATATTCTTAACTTTTTTGTCACATAGCCCAAAATGTTAACAATGGATGGAGATTCAAGTGAGATAATGCATTACCCCTGGTGGGAATTGATAATCTATCATTTACTCTCAATAAGTGGATGTGTTTAATCAGATTATTTTCTTATCGAAAAATTAAAATCTGTCCAAGAAAAGAGAAAATACTAGTTTGGGTGCAATGAGGGAGTGAGAAAGTGGAAAGAGTAGTTTCCTTCAGGGGCTGCTTACCTGTGGATCAAGTAGGTAAGATGACCAGTGAAGAAAACTAGGTGGTGTATTGGCAAGACAAGGCCCACAGACTGGTCTGAAGGGAATAGTTTCTGGTCTGCTTCAGTCAATTGCTACTATGCAGGAATGCCAGACTTCTAGAAGCTGAAAATCTGGACCTATGTGGAGTTTCTAAATGTTTAAATGTTGGCAACAAACTCAAGTTGTTGTTTTTCTTTCTTTTTCTTTTTTTTTTTTTTTTGAGTTGGAGTCTCACTCTATCACCCAGACTGGAGTGCAGTGGCCGCTCCCGGCCACTGCAGCCTCGAACTGCTGGGCTCTGGCGATCCTTCCACCTCAGCGCTACCACACCGGCTAATTTTTGATTTATTGTAGAGATGCGGTCTCGCCAAGTTGCCCAGGCGGGTCTCGAACCCGCGGGCTCAGGCAATCTACTTACTTCGGCCTCCCAAAGCGCTGGGATTACAGGCTGAGCCACCGAGCCCGACTGTTTTTTTTTTCAATACTGTATATTACAACCTTTCCCAAAAAAGTTGCCACATGGATTCTGACCTATGTGTCACCTATCTGTTACTCTGTACAACACTTGGAGGAACTCACACTTGAAAGGGAACAAGAGGGGGAAAACAATATATTATAAGAGACTTATGCTTAAGAGGGAGAGAAGAAGAGGCAGAGGATGGTGAAAGGTAAGCACAGAATGGAAGTGGGAGGTCACTAAAAACAAACTCCTTTCAAAACAATTGGTTTGGGCTGTCTTCATGCTTTCCCATTTCAACACTTTGTCAAGTAATAGCAAACTCTGATAAGAAAAAGCCATTTGTTCCAGAATAAACTTCATTACTCTGCTAAATATCGTTACAAGATTTCATTTGATCCTAGTCATTCTGAATTCAATATTGCACTTGGCCAACTTAACCTTTTAAGAGGAGTTTTATTGATGGTGTGGTATGCAGACATGAACAATTCTCAAAAAAAAGAGAAAGAAATAGAAAAAAATTAAATTGCTTTGCTTAGCGATCTTAATTATCTGGAATAATTAGCTCCAGTCAATTCTCCAACAAGAGCTCTCCGGAGAAATCAGTGTTTGGGGAAAGAGAAAGAAAGGAGGAGCCAAGCTTGGGATAAAAGCAAGCATTTGGCAAGTTATTTGGAAATATCTAATTAACCCCGAGAGTGAAGCTGACAATCAAAGCCTCTTTCTTAGTGCTTAATTATTAAAAGCAAATACAGAAAGCAAATATTCAGGGAGCTAGTCTATTGGGCTCTGGAAAATGGGAGCCACTTTGTGCCAAAGTACTCAATAATCCCCTGACCCACGTTTTTCCCTAAAGAAAATTGTTTTCTCCTCTATGCTCCCATAAGCCTTTTGTACATAGTATCATTCCATTGCGTGTTCACCAGGCTTTCGTCTGCCCCAGGTGGCAAGCATTGCAAAACTTAGGATAGTGTGTTCATGTCTGTATCCCCAGTGCCTAGTGTATCTGGAACAGAGTAGGCACTTGATAAATGGAAGCTGAATGTGTCTACAGATCAACAGCTTTTTGTGCAAAGTCTAGCACATAGTAGAAACTCAACAAATCCTTCCTTGTTTCTTCTTTCTTTTCTCCCTCTCCCTCCCCTTCACTTCTCTCCCTCTCTCTTTCCCTTTCTCCTTTTCTCCCCTTCTTTCCTTCTTTCCTTCCTTTTTTCCTTCCTTCCCACCTTCCTTCCTTCCTTCCTTCTCTCTTTCTATCCCTTCCCTCCTTTGCTCCTTACTCCTTCCCTCTCTCCCCCCTCAACTTGCTTCTTCCTCTCTCCCTTTCTCTTCCTTCCTTCCCTCCTTTTCCTCTTTTTTATTTATTTCACTTTTAGTTTCTACCTTTAAGGGTATTGATTCCAGAGCTGCTGGGCCCAAGCAACAGTATTCCCCTATGTGAGTGTGTTTTGACTTGTGATTAACTTTCAACATGCCAATGTGGATTTCAGTGAAGTGACTGAGGAATCAGTGCAGGGATGGCCTGGGGGAATTCCATGCAGAACACCGTTGGAAAAGGAGTGTCTTGATTTGCAGCCACTACTCTTAGGCTTGCAGAGTATAAACTTCAGTCCCCAGAAGAAGATTTGAAAGAATCCTGGGAAAAGATGGAAGGAAAAAGAAGAGAAGAAGATCCAATGATGCACAAAGCATCTGCTGATATAACTCCAGGATTTTTTTAAGTTTAGCTCATCGCTGTTCATGGGAATGTAAATTAGTACAGCCATTATGGAAAACAGTGTGGAGGTTTCTCAAAAAACTAAAAATAGACCTACCATTTGATCTATCAATTCCACTACTGGGTATATATCAAAATGAAAGAAAACCAATATATCATAGAGATATCTGCACTCCCATTTTTATTATAGCACTATTCACAATAACCGAAAGATGGAATCAACAGAAGTGCCCGGTGGATGACTTTTTGTCTGCTCATTCTTACTAACCTTTCAATATCCAGTCTGGCATCTTCTTTTCCAGTAAATCTTCCATCAAAGTCCAGACTCTCCTAATGCCTTCCTCTGTGTTTCTGCGGTTCCCTATGCTCACTCCTGCCCTTTACCTCCCATCATTAGGCTGACATTATCTAATTACATGTGATCTGTCTCTCTAGGCTCTGACTTCCTCAAGGACAGCTGCCACCATGTCCTATCCATCTTGTAAGTCCAGATCTTAACGTGGTGTTTGGCTCTTAGCAGTCTCACATATGTTTGCTGAGCTGCACTCCAGGCTATTCTCCCTGAGATGGCTTTTTTGGCAAATAGAAAAGCTCAGCCTGAGCCAAGACATGCCTGCCACCAGACACAGTAAAGGAAGGTCCAGAGAGCAGCCAAGGACTCCAAGAGCTCTAGAATGTTTTTGTTTTGTTTTATGTTTAAGATAGATTCTGAAAAGTGGAACGCGCATAGGTTATGGAGTCCAAACGAATCTGGGTAGAAATCTTAGTTCCACCGTTATTAGCTAATTTGATCATTGAAGAGACACACAATCTCCATGGGCTTTAAGTGAATTTTCTATAAAATTAGCATTAGTTATTAGTTTAAATGCAAAAAAAAAAGTTTGTAAAGCCCCTAGCACTGTAACTAGTACAATGTAAATGGTCAATAAATATTAGTTTTCTCTTATAGGCTCCCTAATTCTGGAGAAATAGAAGATCCCAGTAACCTAGAATAGAATGACTTTGTTTTTATTTATTTATTTTAATTTTTTTTTGTAGAAACCAGGTATTGCTAATCTTGAACTTCTGACCACAAGAGATCTTCCCACCCAGCATCCCAAAGTGCTGGGAGTACAGGCATGAATGAGCCACTGTGCTTGACTTTTGTTGTTGTTTTTAACAGCTTTATTTTATTTATTTTTTAAGTAGAGATGAGGTCTTGCTTGTTGCCCAGGCTGATCTTGAACTCCTGGCCTCAAATGATACTCTGGTTTTCAGCCTCCCAAAGTACTAGGATTATAGGCATGAGCCACCATGCTTGCCCCTGGTCATTTTTTTCGGTAATTACTAGTACTATTTGACTTTCATCTTTTTTTTTTTTTTTTTTTTGAGTTGGAGTCCCACTCGATCGCCCAGACTGGAGTGCAATGGCCGCTCCCGGCCACTACAGCCTCGACCTGCTGGGCTCCCGCGATCCTTCCGCCTCAGCCTTCCGAGTAGCCGGAATTACAGGCGTGCACTACCACGCCCGGCTAATTTTTTTGATTTATTGTAGAGATGAGGTTTCGCCTGCCCAGGCGGGTCTCGAGCCCGTGGGCTCAGGCAATCCACTCACCTCAGCCTCCCAAGGCACGGGATTACAGGCTGAACCATCGAGCCCAGCTGACTTTCATCTTTTAAGTGGCTACTATATGCCAGGTACTATGCAAAATCCTCAAGGTGCATATTCTCAATTGCTCTTCATGGTGGTAATGATGATAATGATTATTATGCTGATGAAGACTAGTTCTTACTAAGTCCTTAACTATATGTTAAACACTGTTCTGAGTGCTCTGCAAATATTAAACTCATTTCATCCACACAATAACCTTAAGAGGTAGATAGTATATCTCCATTTTACAGATGAGAAAACTAAGCCTCAGAGTTGGTAAGCAATCTGCCCAACGTATATATTATAAAGTAAGACTGGGACTAGGATTGTAGTCTGCTTGACACCTAGGACTTAGATTTTTTTCCCCTTGCTATACAATATCTCCAGCATTTTACATAGTTTTTTAAAAGTTGAGGTAAGCCCGGGCGTGGTAGTTCATGCCTATAATCCCAGCACTTTGGGAGACCGAGGTGAGAGGATTGCCTGAGCCCACGGGTTCAAGACCAGCCTGGGCAACTTGGTGAGACCTCATCTCTGCAATAAATAAATAAATAATAGCTGGGCATGGTGGTGCAACCTGTAGTTCCAGCTACTTGGATGGCTGAGGTGGAAAGATTGCCCAAGCCCAGCAGGTTGAGGTTGTGGTGGCCGTGAGCATGCCACTGCACTACAGCTTGGGTGACAGAGTGAAACTCTGACTCAAAAAGAAAAAAAGTTAAGGTGATAGCTTTATTTTAATTGAATAACCTTTCTGATACTGTCTTTCCACTTTTGGTAACTTTATGTTGCTCTATCAGCAAATAGTATATGGGGCAAGGGAAACAATGGATCAGTTTCAGTCTCAAGCTGCTTAATGAGGTTATTGGAGTCACTGTGGTGGCCTGCACAAGAAAAAGAATATTGTGTGGACTGTCTTCACAAAGATCACTTGCTGGTATTACTGGCAGGTTGTTGTGGCTATGTGTAATATTCAATAACTGACTTGTAACATATTTACCATACTGTATTGTACTTGTATGGATTGAATTATGGATTTGCTTTTATAAAGGCCTACTCTTTGGTTCTGAGAATTCTGAAGAATTGGAGTTAATTGCTCATTCAGCAAGAATTGAATGGATTCTCATAAATCTCAGGCCTTCTTTTAGTCTGAGGATTCTGAGATGATTAAGTCACCACTTCTGTTTCTAAGGTACCTAGACTCTTGTGGGGGAGACTCACAAAGGAATTGACCTCATGTGAACAGGGTGACAAGTAAATTTCCCATCTATGAATCCAAAGTAAGACTTTAGTATCTTGCAAGTGTTTTTAGTGCACTAACCAAAACTTCCTGCTTCACTTTAGCCTCAGAAATGCATTGGCCTGAAAAGTCTCAGCCTGGCATGATGGATGGGCTTGGCACAGCAGTCACAATGTGGTCATAGGGCACCAAGGCTCCTATTTGGACTCTCCCATGACTGGGCCTCATTAGCCCCAGGTGGGAAAAGGGCAGGGATTTTACTACTGCTGGGTCAGATCCTCCTCTCTTGCTGGATGAGGAACGCTTTACCTCCGCAGCAACAGCAAGTGTCCTCCTTTTCTCCAACTCCAGCTCTCTGCACCATCCTTCCCCCACAACCCTCCAAGCACGGCACAGATGCTTGAGTTGGACTAGAAGGCCCTGATCAGGACCTTGAAAGATTAATAATTTACAAATGAACTACAGCTGGTTAAAATTCAGAGCTTCTGCTACCAGAATACAGCCTATGACATACACGCACCTGACTTCCTCCAGTGGGGAATCAAGTGGCAGGGCCATATATCATCATCATATATCATCATCCCATATATCAACGAGAATAGCAAGGAGCCCAAGTGATTGATCAAACCACCAATATTTCCTACGTACACAAATGTCCAGTGAAATGCATAGACATCACTCTCGCACTAGTACCAGCTTGGTAGCCCCCATTCTTTATTCCAAGGAGGACATTAGGGCTTTTACTCAGCTGCACATGCCTGCCACCACATCCTACCAGCCAGCCCTTGCAAACAGCTTCTCTACTGAGACTTAGACTCCCTCAGAGAGACAGATGCCTCTATTTGATCTTTTTAAAGATGTTTGAGACTTTAGTGGGCATAGACAGGAGTGAGCAAGAACAAATGGAGAAACAGAAAAAAAGCCTCCAGTAGAGAAGCCTACGCCTTGAGGAGCTGGAATGAAGGAACAGAATGAGAATTACTTGATCTGGAAAAGAGGTGCCTGGGAAGAGAGAGGAAGATGGCGATATTCAGCCTGGGGGTTATTATAACAAGAGTCATTTAGAGAAATTTCAAGCGGATGACATAAACTTCTGCTTCAGGAAAGAAATTATTGGGTTTGGACTGAAGAAATTGTTGTTGTGTTGCAGGATGGGTATTTTTCTCCCCTGCTCTACCCCACTGCCTGAGCCGGAACATATGGAAGGTAGATTAACAAAAGAGAGCATTTAGTAATTTTAGTAATTTTCTCAGGTGGAGGACCAGAAACTCATCTCACATAATCGTTCATAAAAGCTATGCTAAGAATAAACCTATTTTGTCAGTGAGAAGGATCGGCTCATGCTGTTGACTGTGTTCTCCCCACCCCTGTGCCCAGCCCGAATAGAAGCCAGAACAACACACATGTATTACACTGCCACACACATACATTCACACTGGCACACACCCATACTCAGACACACTCACATGCATGCTCAGGTATGCACATACACTCAAACGTAACCACAATCACAAGTGCTCACACTCACATTCACATACATGGTCACAAGAGCAAACACACCCACTCATACATAAACCCATCTGGAAGGGAGTCAAAGGAATAAGTGACCACATCCGATACTGGGGAGAACAGATAAGAACTGAGGCAGAGTCCTGCTGGGCAGGCTCTTGGCCCTGCACATCCCCACATTTGAAGTATCCTTCAGACACCTTCAAATCTTACCCATTAGTAGATACCCTAGCTAGAGGGGCCATCCAGCCCCTGAATTCCGGGAAGTGCTTCCATTGCCCAAAGAGAGGTCTTGGTAGCCATGTTTCTAGAGGTAGTTTCTCTGGCCATAGCTAATGAATTTAATGGGTTTAGGGGCCAAGCTCTTGACAGTCAGCTTGGTCAGTCACATTATATCTCCTGGAAACTGGAGGTTTTGATCAGAAAAAGGAATCTTGGCACTGAATCAGACAGACAAGGGGACTCTCAAGGGAAGGGCTGCAGATTCTGCTACAGGGTCCCTGGAAATCTCTGCTTCTCACCCTACCTGAGACTTATTTGTTGAGTTCTTCTGTAGATTCTGTGAAATAGTACAGTCTACTTCCTTTGAACATCTATAGTTGATAAAGCCAAATTAGCTTCGACTTAATTTACTTGCAAATAACAAACTAATGCTATTCAAATACCCACTCTTGCCTACGCCTACGGCTAGAAGTAATTTGTTCATCTTCAGAATACCCAGAGCATTTTTACAGTTTTATTTTCTTCTCTATACCATCCATCTCTCTCTCTTCTTTTTTTTTTATTTTAAAGATGTGGGGTACAATTCAGAGTACATAAGTGGTTATCACACAGGTGAAGCTTGGGCCTCCCATTGGTCCTCACTTCGCCTGGTTTGAGATCAGGTATCTTCGTGATATTATGTGTCCCCATCTCCCCTGGCAGTGATCCACTACTGCCAATCTCTTTCATGTAGTATCATGATAAATGTTAAGGGTTTCACTTCTGAGTGAGAACATGTAGTATTCAGTTCTTTGTTTCTGTGATAGATCACTGAGTATGATAGACTCTATGTCCATCCAAGTTGCTGTGAAGTCCATAATTTTGCCCTTCTTTATGGTTGTGGAATATCCCATCATGTATATGTATCACATTTTTTAAATCCAGCCTATTTTCAATGGGCGGCACAATTGGTTCTATGTTTTTACTATTGTGAATAGTGCTGCAATAAACGTGTGCGCAGATATCTTTTTTATAGAATGATCTGAGTCCCTCCGGGTATATTCTCAGAAGGGGGATTGCTGGGTTGTATGGAAGGTCGATATTTAGACTGTTTAGAAATTGCCACACTGTTTTCTACAGAGGTTGTACTACCTTACACCTCCATCAACAGTGTAGAAGTGTTCCCTTTTCTCTGCATCCTCTCCAGCACCTGTTGTTCTTTAGTTATTAATGATGGCCATCCTGACTGGAGTTAGGTGGTATCTCAGCTTGCTTTTGATTTGCATTTCTTCGATGATTAGTGAGGCTGAGCATTTTTCATGTATCTGTTGGCTGCTTGTATGTCTTCTTTTGAGAAGTGTCTATTCGTAATTTTTGCCCACTTTTTAATAGGTCTGTTTGGTTTTTTTTCCCTTTATCTCCAATACTAGACCATAATCTCTTTGAAGACAGAAGCCATGTTTTATTTATCTTTAGCCCACATGGTACCTAGCTCAGTGCCTTGCACCCAGCAGTTTTTGGTTAGCATTTGTAGTACAAATGAGACAATGCATGATTGAATAAATTAGGTAACGAATAAATGATCTCAGTTGATGGTATTTCTTTTATTTTTCCTCTGGGAGGTATGGGGTCTTGATCCGAGAAGCTAAACATCTTCACATGTGAATCAATTCATTTTGATTCAGCATACATTTGTTGACAATCAACCATGTGCCAGACCCTGTACAAAGAGGATACAAAAATGAGTAAGACATGGATTCTGTCTTTAAAGAAATCATAGTCTCACTGGACTGAGGGTGGGGGGTATAAAGCAATGGATGTTAACAGGGTCATGTGCTCTCTGAAGCAAAGGAACGCAGCTTTGCACCAGGGACACAGCCCTGCACGCGCTGCTCCCAGGAGCAGCAGAGGTAGGAAGGTCACAAGTTGCACATCCAGCCCAATCTTGCAACAAGACCGTATTAAGAGCCATTTTTCAAGGATGAGTAAGATGTTTATGGCCTGATAGATGATGGCTGGCAAACTCATTTCATCATAAATATCACAGCAGATAATATACTTCAGTATAAGTGATGCATCTGCCTATGCCAGAATCCTCAGAGTGAGTAATGCTCCTCTAATATGGGTTTCTGAAAGATAAACAAATTATGGGCTGTAATTACCTGACGTTTGATTTTCCTTTTTATGAGCTTTTCTTCACTCTAATCACACTCTGAGTGGGAGGATGGAAGACACAATTGGGACTTAAAGAAGGGAAGAAAAGAGGTCTGCTCCCTCAGCAGTGAGGCGGATGTCAGATAAACAGCTAAAGAAGGAGCTGACGTTTCTGTCACTCTGGAATAAAAGGAAAGGCTCAGCAAGTAGGAAGATGTGCAGAAAGTGGAGACGTTACTAAGAGGAGAAAGAAAGTGGTGATTTCCCAAGCATATGCATTTTTAGAAAATGATGCTTAAGACATTAAAGAAATGCTCTGTCTCCATCTGACGCATATAAGTCACACACAGACATACACATGCTATGCAGACAAAATTCTACGTCTCCAAATTGCAGAGGTCAGGCCCAGATTTGCACACTCTCTAGTACACTGTGGATCCTGAATTTGACCCCTTCTCCTTGCTAAATGTAGCATTTCCCATCTCCCCTCCAAACATTTGCCTTAAACTTCAATTTTACAAGTCCTTCACCTCCTGATCAACTCCTGTCTGCTCTCATCAATTGTTCCATCCAAAATGTTTCCTCTGTGGGTATGCTGTTAATATTCATACTTGAAAATGAAATCTCTCCTTACACATGGAACCATTCTATTGGGTTAGCAGCTTCTCTTGAAGGGTCAGAGAAATATTTCAAGATGAGAAGGAAGTATGTCATAAATATTAATAATAATAATAATAATAATAAATTAACAAATAAGAGGGTCATAGTGTTATGTAGTAGAATAATCTCTAGATTGGACTTCAGGAAATCTGGGTTTAGCTAGGGCCCTCATCATTACTCATTCGAGTAATGTTTCTTCACTTCTCTTCAAGTCAGCTTTCTCCTCACTTAAAAATGGAAATCACCTACTTGGTAGGGTGCTTTGAGGATCCAATGTAATAATATCCAAAAATGTCCTTGTCACCTTCTGGGTTCAATAAATATTTATTTCATCCTAGCTTCCTAAGTCTGAATAATAAAGGCCAAAAAATGTGTACAGCATTCTTTGCTGCACTTTTTGAGGTTTCTTCACATTAACAGCATTCTCCAGAGTCAGGAAAGATGAAAACAGTTTTCTTGTTTTATCGATGAAGACATTGGAGGAGCACAGGGAGGTTAAGAGACTTGCCCAGGGCCAGATGGATTTTGAAAACCCAGATTTTTTAGCCTGTCTGTGGTTCTTGAAGAGGGCATACTTACCTGCAAGGACAGGTCAAAAGGGGGGCCCCTTTATGAAATATTTATAGTTCTGAACAGAGAAGCAGCACAGGGCAATTGAGCTGTGAGTCTGTCAGATGTGAGTTTTGCCCTCAAAGACAATGAGCCAGGTGATATCTGATGCCACAATACGATGGGCAAGGTTAATGGTCTGAATCTGAAAAAAAAAAAGGTAGTAGACAGGGAAAAGAAGAATGCAGGAACCTAGTGACAAATGTATTCACTTACTGGGGTACCACAAACTGGGTGACTTAAAACAGCATATTCTCTCACAGTTTTGGAAGGTAGAAATTCAAAATCAGGATGTTAACAGGGTCATGTGCTCTCTGAAGTCTCTAGGGATGAATCTTCTTCCTAACTTCCAGTTATTGCCAGCAATCCTTAGTGTTTCTTGGCTTGTAGATGCATCACTTCAATCTCGGCCTCCATAGTCACAGAGCGTTCTCCCTTGAGTGTGCCTGCTTTTGTGTCTCTTCTCCTGTCCCTATGAGAACACCCTTATATTGGACTAAAGGCCCACCCTACTCCAGTATGATCTCATCTTAACTGAATACATCTGCAATGATCCTATTTCCAAATAGGATCACATTCTGAGGCTCCAGGTAGGACATGAATGCTGAGGTAATATAACCCAACGCAGTACAATAAGAAAATGAGAGCCAAGCTGAAGAGGAACACTGAAAAGCTGAGCAGAGAAAACTAGCAGAAGAGAGAGACCATGAGACAGAAGACAAACAAAGGCAGAGAATGAGACAGAAACACAAATGGAAAGACAGAGTGAAGAGGTAGAGAATGAGGAGGTGCTAGTGAAGCAAAGAAACAGACACAGAAGCCTGCACACAAAGTATAAGAGACAGAGAGGAACATCTCTATATTTAAAGACTTTCTCCCAAAATATGCACCTTGTTTCTGACTAGATGCCCAGTAGGCAACTCCAAAGCTATTCCTGGGGCCTGAACCACATGGTGGAAAGTGATCCAGATATTTCCTTTGGGATTAACAGATGACACAAGAAAGAGAGACCAGCTAGATGGGGCTTTTGGGGATCCCTAGTGATGCTCACATTTCTGCCTCCTCCTGGTTTCAGGGGCTTAAATTTTAAACTTAAGAATCTGAGTGATGGTCAAAGAAATATTTTTTTTAAAAGTCAATTCCAAAGCAGTCTCATGTTTATCTGCCCCCTAAGGAGAAGAAAATGGGCCACCCAGGAGAAGTGCTGACAGTTCCCCCTGAGGAGCATATGTTCCTAGCCTCTGGCAAGCTGCTATGGGTTGAACTGTACCCATTATTCAACCAACCAGATGTCATCCATGATCCCCTGTCCTGGTCTTTTCTAACTTCCTGGAGTTTTACAAAGATTTCCAAAGAGAAATGAGTCACTTTAGCATCAGCCAAAACAGACACTAGGCAAAAGGAATCAAATGAACAGCAGGAAGGAGAGCTTGGGGCTGGCAGAACACTTGTGTAGAGTGTGTATGTGTGTGTGTGCACACGTGAGGGGTGGATTTTCATGGAGAAGTAAGCGGAGGCAGAAGGAAACCCACAAACCCATCAGTATAGACCCAGCCATTTCCAAGTTATGGGGTTCTTGTACCCTCTTTGTCATTGGAACACTCACTCATTCACTCATTTCAAAAAGTAACATCAAACAGGAAGAATTTATGAACTTTTCTTTTGCCATATGGAAAATTAAGTTAGTTTTGCTTTATTTAAGGTAATAGTCCCTACTCCTTCCCTATCATAGAGTCTACCACATAAAAAGAAAGAGCCATTAACTTGCAGGTCTCCCCAGGAAAATTGTACGTGCCAGCCTGACTTGGCCAGTAGTATGACTGGGGAGAGTAGGTGAAAGGACAAAAGGCAGGCACACACCAATACAGTACCATCCTCAGCCACTGGGCCATTCCTTTGGAACAATGAAGAGGAAGAGCCTTCTGCTGGCAGGGGCATTTTCTGGGCTTCTAGGCTCCCCAGTCCTCTTCCTTCCTACAGCAGGAAAGGCAGTGAGGTGCACATGACCAGCTCCAGGGACAATCATAGAAAGAAGAGTGAGTTAGGAGACATTTACTTCACATGGCCACACAGTGGAGCATATGCCTTAGTCATCATAGTAACTGTTATTCATTCATTCTTTCCCTTATTTACTCATTACTTTTTTTTCCTTCACCATACTTACATTGGGCTGTGTGTTAAGTACTGGAGGTATTAAGACAAAAACAAAACAGGGCAAAACAAATCTCTGCCTCTAATTTTAATTCAGAACAAGAGCACCAGTTTTTTCATGGGGTCCTCTTTGACTACTGCCAGATTTGTTCTTCTTCCAGTCACCCCTTCCTGAGCACTGCCAGTCACCTGTTAACTGCTCTTAGAGGCAGCTGAACATGTCCAAAAAAGATGTATTTTAAAGCCAATCAGATCTGGATTTGAATCTCAGCTTTAGCTCTTACAGCTTGTATGAGCTTGGTGGGCTTTGGTACTCATTAAGGTTTCTCATGTGGTTCTTATGTATGTACAGCTTAGGATGCATCTGTTGTCCAGTGTGTTTGTTAAAAGGGCAAATTCCTGGTGGCCACCCCTCAGAGATTAAATTCATTAGGTCCAGAGTGCTTCTGAGGTAGGTTATCCACAGACCATACTTTGAGAACCACTGCCCCACTATGTTTCCAGGTCCTGTCCATTCTTGATGTGGTTCTGTCACTCATTCAGTCAGCACTTGGAGTTTGAGTAAGAATTGAGTAAGAGCTTGGGTTTTGAGTAAGAATTATAACCATGCCCTGTTATATTCCTTCACCCAGAACTTCTGTATCAGAAACTTGGGATAGGAATGGAACTGACACATGCAATTCACAAGAGTTCCACACTTATCTCAAACAAACCTCTGGTTCAAAAGTCCTGCACCACTGCTTCAGTACTGGACTTGACTCCAGTCTCCTTTCTGCCATTAACTCCCCACCTCCCAGCCCTTGCTCTCCTCATTCTCTTAACTTCCCAATTTAAGAAGCCACATCTGTTATTGATAGATGCTACTTCTAAGAAGATGCTACTTCTCAAAGAAGCTATGTCTTCCTTCATTCTCCAAGATTTTGACCATATCCACTTGGCAGGAGAGTAGATTTAATTATGATCATTACCCATGTGGACAAGCAGCCAAGATTTAATAACTGTTGATCAATAACTGCTTTCCTAACAAATAGCTCTTGGTGCTCTTCTAGAGGAGAGGGTGACCTTTGCCACTTGGTGCCATTTGCTGGCACTCACATATCCTATAAAAACTGGGGGCCTTAAAGCCTACATATATTAGGACTCCCCTTCTCCTGAGGGAGCATAGAGCCCTTGTAGCCAGGGTGGAGAAATGGAAGACTGACCTTTTCATCCTCAAATCCATCCATATTTCACTTCTTCCATACAACCTTTCCTGATTCTGGTGCTCTGTCTACTTTCTTTTCTCTGACTTCCTACTACAAGCCATATTACACAGTTTAGCATAGGAATGTTCTACTTTGGAATGCTCACTGTCTGTCTTGTTTGCATACTTCTTGCTTATCTTGCAAGATTGCAGACTCTCTGAATATAGAATCCAGATTTTAGAATGTCCTTGATGAATCGCAGAGACAGAAAGAGGGGCAGATCAAGAATCTGCTCAAGGACCTCACACTGAAGTGGAATGGGGACTGAAGACATTGGCTCACCTGCAGAGGCAGAGTCTGGAGGTGTCTTCCCTCCAGGGCAAAGTTGAGGTGCAATTCTAATGGCTATTTGACCCCAGACGTGTCTCATATCGCAGTCACTGAAGGAAGAGTCACTGGTAAGAGGGGAGAAAAGCAAAGGACAGCACAAGACAAAGAACTCAAGCATCAGTTAGTATTTAAGACTCAGAAAGTAGGAAGCAGTCACCATCCAAGAGCATCCACTATCAGCTAGACACCAAGCAGTGAGCTAGGGCATGATTCACCAGTCCTGCATTTTCGGGGAGAGGCAGGATAGGTTTTCCAAGGTACCAGGATGGGACTTAAGTTAGGTAACCAGCATTAGAGAAAATGGGCTTGTGGATAGGAAAACCATCAAAATTATGGAGTGGAGTCATTCAGGCAGCCAAGAAAGAACTGTCTCAGAGGCTGACCCTGCCCAACCCCTTAGCAGCTCCTCTGGTCCTCCTGCTCCACAGCAGCCCCTTAAGGGATGTCTCCAGGCTTGAGAGTTGACTGCCTCTCTCTCCTGACTTAAGCCCTGGGGCAAGTTCTTCTCTTTGTATCTGATCCCAGCTACCTGATTAGCCCTGTGAACCGGGCAACTTGAACTATGTATTTTATGGTTCCTAAGGTTTCAAGAGTCCAGCTTTGTTCCCCTTTGACTCAAATCTGAAGTGACTGCAGAAATGAGGTCCTGACTGGTATTTTCTAACCCCACAGTCCTTGAAATCATGCTAAGCACACATCTGGTGGCCATCTATTCCAGCTGATGAAAAAAACCCAGCTCACTTAAGTAAGTATACACCAAGAAGATGTCAAAAAAATCCCTGCTGGTGATGGTGAATCAGCTTCAAAATTCATCTAGACTTTTCAGTTATCCTTTCTGTCACTCCTTACTTTTTTCTTCTCTTAAGATCAAGGACACTTGATTCAAATCTGCCACTTACTGGCCTAGAACCTTGGGTAAGTTAACTTTTCCCAAAAATGGGATGATAAAGCCTATGAATAAGAGGTCTCTGTCCCCAGTCTCTGGAGGCCAACTGGTTAGCCTGCTACTCTTTGACTTCACACATCTAAGAGTAGGAGCTGAGAACCAGTGCTTAATACTAATTGACTTGACCACTTGATTTATAACTAAGGATATCAAACTGTAGGCAAGGATTCATTTAAAACTAGTGGGAGGGACACCAGCACATTTCTGGGCATTGGGGATGACTTAGTTCAGTGTTTGTGGGAAGGGCTGATAGTTTGTTTACAAGGCTAGGCACAAACTCTCTTAAAAGACAAATAACCATATAAATATCTTAGCATCATAGCAGCATTAAGGCATGAGTCATGCTCAAAAGATGGATGAAAAATTAGGGGAAGGTGACACCAAGGGGACAGAACAATGAGAAGCAAGGACCCTTTGGCTCAGACTACCTCCCCCAGACTCTGTGTCAAGTTTTAGTATGTTTTTAATCACTTTACGATTACTTATAAAAACCAATAGCAGGTGCCTAGTGGAAGAAGAAAATAATGATTCAAGCATGAGAGTCATTTTCCAATTGATTTCCTTTCTCTTCATTTCCTTTTGACCTCAGTAGAGAAGGCATAGTCACACTATTCAAAGAAACCATAACTCAGTCCTCACTCATGGACTTTGTTTAAGAAAGTGCTTAATATTTTTCTTCTCAGTTCCCAGGGAACAACATTTCAGGTGTTTAATCATCTTTACAGCCCCCAAATATTTGGGATTTATGGGAAGTATTTAAGCTCAGTTGAAAAAAATAAAAACAGAGTGTCCTAAATTCAGGGTAAATTTTTACTCTCGTTATGGGTGTTAATTTATGATTCGGCAATGATTTCAGGGCTTTACTTCAAATCCTCTGAGGCTTGTATTTTCTTACTATTCAACTTGACTTTATTCTCAGTGTCAAATGAATCACACATTCAATCACACATTGCACAATGTTCCCCCCCCATACACATAATTTAGAGTCTTAGTCTATGGAATTATGAACCCACTGGGAAGAAGACCAAGGGAGTCCTTGTGGTATCTCATTCCCCCAGTGATGAAAATGCCTAATCCTTCAAAAGACTGAGGAGGCCAATACTCCTGGGGTCTAGGTCTCGAGGCCAGATAATCTCAGCCACCCTGAGTAAGGTTCCTGGCCACTGCAATACCATGAGGAGTTATTACAAAGGAATAAAGTCATTTCTGGAAAGGTTGATCTATACTTACTAAAGTGGCCTTAATTCCTTTGTCTCGCTAAGTAGTCAATCCTCCTTTGGAGGGGGTGGAATTAAAGAACTTCAACAAACTGGATGGAGGAGTTATTATAGAGAAAATCATTCAATGGTATTACACAAATCATATTATATGGGATAAAAAGACACTATAGAAATGAAATAAACTGCCATTTATTTAGTACCTACTATGAAAGACTCTGCACTGGAATTTTCTTCCTATATTATTTGATGTTATCCTATAAACAACTTGTCAAAACTTTATCTTATTATTATAAAGCAGAAGCTGAAACTTAAAGAGATTAAAATAATTAACTCATAATACTTGCTAGCAAATTGCAGAACTAGAACTCAAGCCTGGATCTTTGTTTTCTCCTAATTTCAGGAGTTTTCTGCTCCAACGCTTTTGCTATAGTAGACTTTTGGCTTTAAGTAGCCACTTGTATTGATGCTGATATTCTTTTCTGGCAGTAGCTGGTGATGGTAGACACGGGACCCCTTTCCCCATCCCAACTTCCTTCTGCAGCCCTGATGCTCCTTGCTACACCAGTGAAGGATATAGGTTGAGCTGCCCACCCTGGTTCTTGCCCCGGTCACATTAGGGGCAGACTACCTGACACATTACCTTAGAACAAGACTTTTTCACTTTCCGAGATTCTAAAACCTCATGGGGGCCTGTCTTGCTCTTGACTTTGCAGAGCTGCTCCTCAGAGGCAAAGCTGCTGATGAGAAGGATCTGGATTTGGGACCCTAATAAAATGCCCCACTAGACTACTGCTCTCAGCTTAACCATCTGGAAATTAAAGCCAATTCTTCTCCATCCTTTAGCCCATCTAAGAAAGAAGCTTGTAGATGTCAAGTAGAGCAGGTAGTCTTCTTAGCTTGCAATCATTCTGCTTATTATGATACATGACACACTCAGGTGTCAGAAACCTGCAAGTTCAGGGCTAAGCTGCCATTGAAGTGCTTGGATGCTTGAGAAACATAGAAGAAAATGCATGATGCTTTTAAGAAACTCATTATTAGCAAAACAACCTTAAATAATCCCAGAAAGTTCCAATAGAATTGGATGATCCCTTCTGGCCCCAGGGGTCAGCCATTTACCTATCAATAATTCAGGGACTGACACTGTTGGTTCAGTCTCTTTTCTGTCCTGATCATTGTTCACCTTCCAAACTGGCTTGAAGACCTATTCATGGAAGAGCTGCCAACAGTTACTATACCAGCACCAGGAGGATACCATCCTGTCTCCCTCCCTCCACCACTTTATTTCTCTGAGAAAAAAGGGTTAATGGAGGAGTTTCTGATAATGCTGGGTGGGATGCAGTGCAAAATCCGTGGATTCTTTGACTCATTTCTAAAATGAATTTTAGAGTGGCCAGCAAAGTTTTCAAATAAAGTTCATGAGAGAAAGAAGGGAGAAAAGAAAGAGTGACATGTCAGAGCTCCAGAACTGGCATGGGTGAAAGAAACCATGCCATGTGCTCTTTACTAGACCTGATATACCTGCACAATGACTGATATGCTAGTAAGGGTGGAGCCCAAGTAACTGCTGCCCTCTCTGGCTCTGATGGGAGGAGGGGTGGTCTTACTGTCATTTCCATGATTTTGATCAATTAAAGGGTGGAATTGAACCTTTTGCTTTCAACAGGGAACCTGAAGGATTTTTAGTGATTATGAACCAAAAGTTTGGGCTGTCCTCTTCTTACATCTGATAGGATTTTCTTTTGATTGGCTGAGGGGGTGAGGTATGCTGCCAGTTTGGCCTGCAGTAAAATGTAATTTCTTAAAATGTCTGAGTGCTTCCTAAAACCTACCTATGAGAAATTTATCTATGTATAACCTGTATTAGCTACCCTACCTCTCTAAGATCTACAAGATTCATGACTCACACTATAGCTAACCATGCATAAGAACCTACCTTCCTCAAGTCCAAGTCATTACCTTCTCTGTACCTCTCTGGCCAAGCAGAGGGGCAGGCGTGAGTCAAAGGTGCTAAAAGGAAAAGCATAGAGCTATTACCAGTTAATAAGCATACTAAAGTGGATTGAATTTTGTCCCCTAAAAATATATGTTCAAGTCCTAATCCCTTAGGTCCTGTGAATGTGACCTTATTTGGAAATAGGGTCTTTGCAAGATGTAATCAAGTTAAAGTGAGATATTGGATTAGAGTATGCCCTAAATTTGGTGACTGTTGTACTTATAAGACAACAAAGATTTGCAAACACATAGACAATCATGGAGAGAAGACAGTCATGAAAAGGAGACAGAAATTGGAGTAATGTAGCTACAAGCTAGGGAATGCCAACAACCACCAAAAGTCAGAAAGAGGCAAGGAAGAATTCTTCCTTAGAGTCTTCAGAAGGAATGTGGCCCTGCCAACACCTTAAGTTCAGATATCTAACCTCCAGAACTGTGAAAGAATAATTTCTGTTGTTTTAAGTCACCCAGTTAGAGGTAATTTATTATGGTAGCCCTAGGAAATGAATACTCATGGGAGTAAAATGGCAAAATGATATGAAAATCAAACCATGAGAGAAGAAATGCAAATGACAATTAAAAATGTAAACAAGGTTCAACCTCAGTGGAAATTTTAAAAATGTGACTTAAGACAATAGGCCCTGCTTACTTTTCAGATGGCAAAAATTAAAAATAATGATAATATCTGGTGTTAGTGAGGAGGTGGGAACTGGACATGTATATGCTGCTTTTGAGAAGAAGTGAAAACACTTCTAGAAAGTAGTATGGTAGCATACATCAAAAACTGGAAAAAAATCATCATATTCAAGGAAATAATTAGATAAATATGCAAAGATCTATGCATAATACTATTTTCATCAAAGCATTGCTTGTAATAGCAAAATAAAAAAGAAAAGAAATTCAAAGTTCAAACAAACAGGATTTGTTAAATAATCTGTTATGTTCATACAATAAAATTATTATGAGACCATTAAAAATGATGTTGATCCATATTTATTAACAAGGAGAGACGGTCAAATATATTGGCAAGTGAGAAAAGCACAGAATAGTTTAGTATAATCTTCTGTGGGTGTGTGTGCGTGTGTGTGTGTGTGTGTCTGTAGTAAGAGAACCAGGATATAGATCATGTCACTGGCTGCTAACCTTATGAATTATTTGTTTGTTTTTTGGATTTTCTAATTTTTCTAAAATGAAAATCAATACTTTAAAAAATTAATACATGTTTCAAAAGAAGGAGAAGGATTTGAGTGCATCTGCTTCTGAGTCACATTCTCCCCATGATGCCCTAGAGGAAAAAGCCCAGCAAGCAGCCTGCTGGTACCCCTTTGTTCAGCACAGGGAGACAATCATTCAGAGCTAAAAGTATAGAATGGGTCAAGGACAGACAAATATTCTCCCTCCCTGGCCCTTGTTTATTTTTTGTTGTTGTTGTTTTGTTTTGTTTTGTTTTGTTTTGTTTGAACAGGGTCTTGCCCTGTCACCCAGACTGGAGTACAGTGATGCAATCATAGCTCATTGCATCCTCAAACTCCTAGTCTTTAGTGATCTTCCCACATCAGCTACCCAAGTAGCTGGGACTATAGGTGTGTGTCACCACGCATGGCTAATTTTTTAAAATATATATTTTTTAAAGATGGGGTCTTGCCATGTTGCCCAGGCTGGTTTTTAACTCCTTGCTTCAAGCGATCCTTCCACCTTGAGTTCCCAAAGCGCTGGGATTACTGGCATGAGCCACTGTGCCCAGCCTTTTTGTTTCTTACCTCAACTTGACTCTGCTCTTAAGCCTTGAGCATACCTTCTCAGGCTTCCTTGTCTCACCTCCAGTTCAACAAGTTCTTCCTTCAGCTCCCATTCTGAGGGCTTCCTGTTCCTCTTTAATACTTCACTCTCACTTTTAACTCAGGTCTAGTAATAGAACCAGTGCTTTTTCTCCCCCTTTTACACTGTAGTCCCACTACCTGCAGAAATGATCACTTTCCCCACTATAGCATGAGTTCCACAAAGCCAAGGGCATCTGGTTCACCTGTACCTCCAGGACCCAGCACTGTTCCTTATCCTATTGGATCCTATTGAATCATGCAGTTTATGGAACAGAAAGGGAGCTGACAATCAATACAATCAACTTTCTCATCTTATAGATAATGGAGCAAAAGGCTCAGAAAACAAAAATGACTTGCTTGTAGCCAAATCAGATGAGAGGCCAGACCTCCTGTGTCCTTTTCCTTCTGTATCCCATTGGCTCTTTAAAGAAGGCTGGGCCACAGGATCCCTCAGAGCCCTCAGGAAATCTGCCCCTTTCACCAAGTTCCACCCACATTCCTGTCCTCAGGCCCTTTCAGCAAGAGCAAGCTTCTTGATCAGGGGATCACTGGGACCCCATGGGGTCCTCACTTTCATTTGCTGGAAGTTGAACACTTCTCAGAAAGCTCACTAGGGCTCTTAGGGGGCAACAAGGACTCGGTTAGCAATTACTCTGTTATAGCCGAAGTGCGAGAAAGAAGTTGCCAACATGCAGAAAGTCAAATTTGAATCCTTTATTAGCCAGTGATCAAGAGTAGGCTAGTGCCATAAAGAACTCTTGACCCCAAACAGAGTGAGCAGGGGGTTTATAAAGGCAAAAACCACAAAAGCCATACTGTTATGATCTTATTTTTGGAAGAACATTTGGTTGCAAAAAGGTACAGATAGTTATGGAATTTGCAATTAGGGAGTTTCCAAGCACTGAGGGGAACAAGAAAGTGGGCTTGTGGTTATGGGAAGGTTACAACTTGTGATTACAGGAAAGTTACGTGGGGGGCTCATCTCTGGATATGAACAGCTAAAATGGAGAATCTGTTACAAAATGGAGTTACTTATGTTAAGCAAGCTATTACAGGTTTTTACAGGTTTTTTACACTATTACATTCCCCCCTTTTATTTGTTCATGAGTCAATGAATTGACTCATCAGTTATAGGTATACTATTGTAGTAGGGTCTTATATACATGAGTTTTACAGAACTGATTTGTTGATGAAACAAATAAACCAATTTATTATGCAGGGCCCTATAAGAAAGCCAAGGAGGAGAAATATGAGGGGTCCAATTAGATCAATAACAAGAGTTGTTAGCCATGGGTTCCAATTGAACAAGGATTGAAACAAGGATTTATTATTCTCCCTTTTTTTTTTTTTTTGTCATTTGTCCAAATTTTCTTGGATCCTTTGGAGGATGTCTTTAATAGCCCCTGATTTGTTGGCATAAAAACAGCATGATTTCTCTAGCACTACACAGAGCCCCCTTTTGGTGCTGGCCCCTTCTCCAAAGGTAAAAGAGAAAAGAAAGCTTTACTTTCTACAGACAGGAAGAGGGCCTGCACTCAAGATGAGTGTGGTCCCTTAGCCCCCCAAGTCCTGGCTTTTCCCTGGAGATGTTGCAATCTGGTAGATGTGACTGCTGTGACTTCCTTGTTGACCACTTGTAGATGTCTTGGAGACCCTGAGGGGGGTCCTGGTCACCATGCACTGAGTATACAATGGGTTGATACTGGTTATGCTTGAGAAGTTTTGATTTCTAAAAAAAAGACAAATTATAATAGGCTGGTCCCAGATATGCTTAAGGAGTCTGTGTTTCTGAAAAGACAAAGTTGGCAAGATAAATTTTTACCTAAAACACGTATTTTTCCTGGACATAGCCTCTACTTTTTCATCATTGTGTTCAGGTTTAGGAACAAGATAAAAAATGGTTTCCCGTTCTTGGTCTGTCCTTTTATTCCCCACTCCTGCCCTTGGAAATATCCTTATGATTCTGGAAAATTCTGGGAAATTGATTCCAAAGATCAATTTTCCATAACTGCTTCCTGCTGAAGTGGGCCATAGAGATGTTCCTTACCTATTTATTTTCAAGGGCATGAACAGGAAACAGTGGGACTTTAATCGAATACTAATTGGATTTAATAAAACATTGAGCAAGAGCACAGGCAAAAATTATTAAGCAAACAATGATGAAAAAGGCTATTGCCCCAGAAACAAT
>CAUYQG010185820.1:0-53977 GCA_963574415.1 Tarsius wallacei
CCTTCCAAGTAGCTGGAACTACAGGCGTACGCTACCACGCCCGGCTAATTTTTTGGTTTATTGTAGAGATGAGGTCTCGCCAAGTTGCCCAGGCAGGTCTCGAACCCGCGGGCTCAGGCAATCCACTCACCTCAGCCTCCCAAAGCGTGGGATTACAGGCTGAGCCACCGAGCCCGGCCGGAAGAAACTTAAGTTACAGTCAATTTTTAAAGATATTGGGCATGGTCTCTTATAGAATTTTCAGAGGGAAATGTATATTTCAAGCTACCTCTTGTTGTATGACATTTACCTAAAAAAAAGTAAGAGCTTTTTTGTTTGTTTTTTTCTTAAAGTCTAATAATTTGTAAGGTATATGTTTTTTAAAAAGATATTATAACCCGTGTCATTTCCTTTCATATAGATCTCTGATATAAAATGAATAACATCAGGCTTGGGCATGTAGCACCATTTGACTGCCAGTGCAGAGGGCTTATGCTCTGTTTTGCATTGACAGCACATTTTCAAATCAAAATAAGATGAACGTATTTTAGATGTTTATTAAATAATTTATATTTTTGCAGATATTAAATGCTAAGATAGTTTTTAAAATGAATAACATCTTATAGTTGACAATGAAAATTATTAGAGAATTCTATTATGTCTACTACATTTAAATTTACAAAGTTTTGCATTAATTTCCTGCCATCTGTAAACATTGGACAACGAATTCTGTCTCATTTATAAGTATTGGTAATTTTTTTTTGTTGCTAAGATATACTTTTTTTTGTACTTAGAAAATAATCTTGAGAGCGTCTAAATAAACACATTGTAATTTAGACAAAAATGGCAATTAGTTTCACTGATATAGAACTTTATTTTCCTATTAAATTCTAAAAATAAGCTCTCTCACTCTACAATTACTCTAAAGTACTCGTGTTTTAATAACATTTTCTATTTTCCTAGCTCCCCATCTTCAGCTCTCAAAATGCTGTGGTAGATGGCCCATTTCTGGTAGAAAAACAGAAGACATTACCCAAACTGCCTAAATCTGCTCCAAGCATTAGGCTTTCCCCCGTGACTACATGTCCTGGCCAGACTCTACAGTTCAAACTAAGATTAACCCTCCCATCAGGAACAAAGCTAACCGAAGGGGTACACAGTTGTTGGTTTCTAACAGCCGAAGGTAAGAATATAATCTTGCAAGTACTAATATTTCATACATTCTCAATGTTTAATCTAGTAATTTTTTTCACCTATTATGCAATATTTTTATTCTGTATGGGCAAAATTTGAGGGAGATTATGTGAAAAATATGAATCCAGATCTAACCTTGCTTTGGCAGTTTGTTTTAGTTTTCAAGATTCTTTCCTCCCTTTTATTAAAGAATAGTATAATTCACCGAAAGTTGTATGTCAGTTGTGAGCACAATTTCATATGATGTGGACTTTCCTATACCTCTTCCCTCATTCTAATCTTGTTCTTCATTCTTTTCTTGTTCTCAGAAAGAACCTCTTAGAGTTAAAAAGTCTGAAATAGAGAAATAAAGTGGAGCCTTATTTAACCCTTTGCACTCAGGTATCCAAACCAATCGATGTCCCCTCTCGGACATAAAGAGATTACTGGTGACTTATAAAGGACAAACCCATGCAAGTGCAGATTTTTTAAAAATGTATGTTTCCTTGAAGTTTTCCCTTCAAAAACAATGAAAAACCTATGTCCCATCTGAAATTTGTCAAGCTTGTGATCAATCAGATGATAAGTGGTTTTTAGGAATCACAAGTGTATCCTTTCACATCATCTTTGAACAACAGACTGGACAATAAATTACATGTTATTAATGTGGAAGGAAAAAAATGAGCATTGTCTATTCAAATAGAAAAACACCAGGTGGAAGATGTCAAGCACATTACTATTGCACATGTATCAATGAACCTGCAGTGCATGTCGGTGACTTTCACACATTATTGCACATTAGGAAAATATATAAAATTCAGATTTTTTTGTCATAAATAACTCCTTAATGTCCAAAATTCCATTGTAAGCCAGATATCTTTACAGTAAAATTATGGATTCCAGTGCTATACTACTTAATATAGAGTGATTTGTTTTTCACTGTTTTGCTAAAAAGTGCAGTTGAGTTGCTGGTAGATGGTCCATGAGATGTCTCCGAGTACAAAGGGTTAATATCTTTTTCTATAACTTTTCCTTCCAATCACTTTTATACATTTCTCTCTCTCTTCTGTATTTGAATCACAGTGTGAACTGGCTTATTTCATTAATCAATGGTAGGAAATCAGTATACTGCTTGCCTTGTGGTAGTGCTTTCCAGCATCTGTAACCTAGTGGACAGTAATTTTAGTGTGAAATCTTAGTGGTCCAGAGCTTCTAAATTATGACTTCTTGTCTCTAATGATCTTCCTCTGTCTTTAGTCTCCCATGCTGTTTCACACTTTCTCACTCAATCTTCCATTTCCTCCCAGCCCCTCCTCTCTCATACCCTCTCACATACCTTTTGTACATTACCCAAATCCTGACTTTATGCCTTTTTACTTTCATACTTTCTCAGGACAGCAGCTATTGATCTACAACTATCAACTCAGTATCCAACCAAGAACACAAAGAAACCTTGGTAGACTTGCTGGGAGGAATTGCTAGTTCGAGTTTGGGAGGCTGGTTCTGGGGTGATTGACTGAGCCTATGGGGAAACCACCCCCTCTTACTCTCCACAACGGAAAAGACTGACCATGTAGTACTAGGATGTTGGGAGCTTGCTCTGTGGACAGAATAGTACTCAAACCCTGCCACTCCACAACCTTCTGTAGGTTAAGAGCAAGTCCTAGACTGCCAATTTAACTGCAAAGTCTGAAAGTATTACATCAGTGGAGGTTATTAATTTACTGTCTCTCTGTGTAATTAAAGAACAGTATATTGACTTTGTAAATAAGATACTGACAAATTAACATGTTTATTTTAACTCTGCATTGTCAAACACTAATTAATTAATATTGTATCATTGGGATATAAAATACAGATAGTATTAAAGGAAAGTGAAATAGTCTGTAGAGAAAATAGCTGTTTTTTCGCTTGTCTAAGATATTGTTTCCATTTTTATTATAGAGGGACAAATAAACTTTCAGATGAATTCTATTTTAATATTTTTGAAAATTATGTATTTTATAGAGTTTATTTGTACACTTACAGTTAAGGGACAACTTCTCTTCTTGGCTGGTTAATCTTAAAGTGATTAGAATATGTTAAAGTTTAAAGACAAAAAGCAGGCAGCATATAAAAGCACATATAACTTCACAAATTATATGTGTGATCTATGTGAAAAATACCTAAAGAAACATTTTGTTTTATTTCTAGATTTGGCCATCAGCATAGCACAGTTTATTATTTTACTTGTTTGATTTAAAATATAAGGAGTTCTTTATTAATTTCACTAGCAAAATCAAGCATTAAATGAAAGCTACTCCTCAGTCTAGGAATGAGGAAAAAAAGAATTTTTTGTTCTATATTTCAATAGCTTTTGGGGGTACAGATAGTTTTTGGTCTGGACTTTAAGTGTACCCACCACCCCCACCTGTGCACATTGTACCCAGTAGGTGATTTTTTTTGTCCCTCCACCACATCCCCTCCTCCCCCTTCTGAGTCTCCAGTGTCCATTATACCATATCGTATGTCTTTGCAACTCCTTAGTTTAATTCCCACTTATAAGTAAGAACATGCAGTATTTGGTTTTCTGTTTCTAAGTTAGTTTGCTTAGGATTGTGTTCTCCAATTCCATCTAAGTTGCTGCAAAGACATCTTTTATTTTGGATAGCGGAATACTATTCCATGGTGTATATATACCACATTGTCATTATCCACTGATCAGTTGATGGGCATTTAGGTTGAGTCCACATCTTTGCAATTGTGAATTGTGCTGCGATGAACATGTGGGTACAGGTGTCTGTTTTATATAATGGCCTCTGTTCCTTTGAGTAGATACTAGTGAAATTACTGGATCAAATGGTAAATATACTTTTAGTTCTTTGAGAAATCTCTATACCAATTTCCATAGAGGTTGTACTAATGTACACTCCCCACAGTATATGTGTTCCCTTCACATCCACACCAGCAACTATTTTTATTATTATTATTTTTTAATTATGCCCATTTTGACTGGTGTAAGGTGGTATCTCGTTGTGATTTTGATTTGCATTCCTCTGATGATTAGTGATGTTAAGCATTTTTTCATATGTTTTTGGGACATATACATCTTATTTTGAGAAATATCTGTTCATGTCATTTGTCTACTTTTTAATGGAGTTATTTGCTTTTTTCTTGCTCATTAGAGTTCTTTGTAAGTTCTAGTTATTCATTCTTTATCAGATGTATAGTTTGTTAATATCTTCTCCCTTTCTGTATTTTACCTGTTTGCTCTGTTGATTATTTCTTTAGTCTGTAGAAGCTTTTTAGTTTAATTTAGTCCCACTTATTTATTTTTGTTTTTGTTGCATTTGCTTTGGAGGTTTTAGCCATAAATTCTTCGCCTAGGCTGATGTCCAGAAGAACTTTTCCTAAGTTTTCTTCTGGGATTTCTATGGTTTTAGGCTGACATTTAAGTTTTTAAACCATCTTGAGTTAATGTTTGTATATGGGGAGAGATAGAGATTAAATTTAATTTTTCTGCATGTAACTATTCAATTTTCCCAGCACCATTTGTTGAATAGAATGTCCTTTCCCAATGTATATTTTTGTCTGCTTTGTTAAAGATCAGTTAGTTGTAGGTATTTAGGTTTATTTCTGGGTTCTCTGCTCTGTTCCATTGGTCCATGTGACTGTTGTACCAGTACAATGCTGTTTTGGATACTACAGCCTTGTAGTATAATTTGACGTCAGGGAATGTGATGCTTCCGGTTTTGTTCTTTTTGCTTAGGTTTGCTTTTGCTATTTTGGCTCATATTTGGTTCCCTATGAACTTTAGGATTGTTTTTTTCTAATTCTGTGGAAAATGACATTGGTAGTTCGATAGGATTGCACTGAATCTATAGATTACTTTGGGTAGTATGGTCTTTTAACAATGTTGATTCTTCCAATCCATGAGCATGAGATGTTTCTTCATTTGCATGTGTCCTCTACAGTTTCTTTCATCAGAGTTTTGTAGTTCTTCTTGTAGTGACATGTTACCTCCTTGGTTAAATATATTCCTAGATATTTTAGCTTTTTGGCTACAATTATAAATGGAATTGAGTTCGTGATTTGATTCTCAGCTTGGTTGTTATTGGTGGATAGCTGTGCGGCTGATTTGTGTGTGTTGATGTTGTATCCTAAAACTTCACCGTATTCATTTATCAAGTCCAGGAGTCTTTTGGATTAGTCATTAGGATTCTCTAGGTATAAGATCACATTGTTGCCAGAGTGAGGTGGTTTGATTTCTTCTTTTCCAATTTGGGTATACTTTCTTTCTTTTTTTTTTTTTTTGCCTGAGTTCTCTGGCCAGGACTTCCAGGATAATGTTGAATAGAAGTGTTGAAAGTGGGGATCCCTGCCTTGTTCTAGTTCTGAGGGGAAATGTGCTCAACTTTTCTCCATCTGCAATGGCATTGACTGTGGATTTAACATATATGGCTTTTATTATTTTGAGGAATGTTCCATCTATGCCTGTTTTGCTGAGGGTTTTTATCATGAAAGGATGCTGGATCTTATCAAGTGCTTTTTCTGTGTCTATCACAGAAAATGATCATATTAAATGATCATATGATCTTTGTTTTATGTAGTGGATCACCTTTATTGACTTGTGTATGTTGAACCACCCTTGCATCTCTGGGATAAAACCCACTTGGTTGTGATTTTTTTTTTTTTAATATGCTGTTGAATTTGGTTTCTAATATTTTGTTGAGAATTTTCACATCTGTGTTCATAAGTGATATTGGTCTCTTGGTTTGTTTTTTTGTTGTGTCTTTTCCTGGCTTTGATATCAGAATGATACTGGCCTCATAGAATGAGTTGGAGGGGATTCCCTCCTCTTCAGTCTTGTGGAATAGCTTCAGTAAAATTGGTACCAGCTCTTCTTTGAAGGTCTGGTATAATTCAGCTGTGAGTTCTGGATTTTTGTTGTTGTTGGGAGACTTCTAATTACTGTTTCGATCTTGCTACTCATACTGGTCTGCTCAAGACTTCTATTCCTAATTCAAGGTTGTGGGGTTGTATGTTTCCAAGAATTTATCCACTTCTTCTAGATTGTCTAGTCTGTGTAGGGGTGTTCATAATAGTCTTGGATGAGCTTTTGAATTTTCTCCATATCAGTTGTAACGTCTCCATTTTCATTTCTAATTGAGCTAATTTGAGTTTTCTCTCTTCATGTCTTAATTAATCTACCTAGTGGTTTGTCAATTTTGTTTATCTTTTTAAAGAACCAACTTTTTGTTTCATTTATCCTTTGTATTTTTTTAATTTCAATTTCATTTAGTTCTGCTCTGATCTTCGTAATTTCTTTTCTTCTACCTGCTTTGGGTTTGGTTTGTTCATGTTTTTCTGGTTTCTTGGGGTGTAATGTTAGGTTGTCAATATGCAGTTTTTCAGTCTTATTAATGTAGACCTTAAGCACCATAAATTTTTCTCTAAGCACAGCTTTGGTTGTGTCCCAGGGGTTTTGATAACTTGTTTCATTGTTGTCATTCGTTTTGAGGAATTTTTACATCTCCATCTTGATTTCATTGTTGACCCAAGGATTATTCAGGAGCAGATTGTTTAACTTCCATGTTTTTGTTTGATTTCATGAGTTCTTCCTGGAGTTAATTTCTAGTTTGATTAACTGTGGTCTGAGAAGGTGCTTGATAGGATTTTGATTTTTTTTAATTTATTGAGACTTGATAGACCCGTCTTATGGTCTATCTTAGAGAATGTTCCATGTGCTGATGAGAAAAAATGTATATTCTGTAGTTTTGGGTAGAATGTTCTGTAGATGCCTTTAATTCCATTTGCTTAGGCTCCAATTTAACTGCAATGTTTCTTGACTTTCTTCCTTGATGATCTATCTATCTCTTGCTGTTAGTGGAATGTTGATGTCTTCCACTATTATTATATTGCTGGCTATCTCTTTTTTTTTTTTTTGAGTTGGAGTCTCACTCTGTCACCCAGACTGGAGTGCAGTGGCCACTCCCGGCCACCGCAGTCTCGACCTGCTGGGCTTCAGCGATCCTTCCGCCTCAACCTTCCAAGTAGCTGGAACTACAGGCGCGTGCTACTACACCCGGCTAATTTTTTGATTTATTGTAGAGATGAGGTCTGGCCAAGTGCCCAGGTGGGTCTCGAACCCGCTGGCTCAGGCAATCCACTCACCTCAGCCTCCCAAAGCACAGTATTACAGGCTGAGCCACCAAGCCTGGCTCTATCTCTTTTTTTAAGGTCTAGTCAAATTTGTTTTATAAAGCTGAGGGCTCTGGTGTTAAGCGCATATATATTTTAAATTGTTATGTCTTCTCATTGGATTGATTCCTTTATCATTATATAATAACCATCTTTGTCTTTTTTTATTGCTGTTAATTTAAAGTCTGTTTTATCTGCTATGAGAATAGCTACTTCTACTCGTTTTTGGTTTCCATTTTCATAGAATATTTTTCCCCACCCCTTTACCTTGAGTCTAAAGGAGTTTTTGTGTGTTAGATGTCCCTCTTGAAGGCAGCAGATATTTGAGTTGTGTCTTTTAATCCATTCTGTCAGTCTATATCTTTTTAGTGGGGCATTGATACCATTTACATTTAGAGTTAATAATGATATGTAAGGTACTGTTCCATTCATCATACTTATTGTTATCTGGTTGTTTTATTAATTTATTTTTTTTCTATTATGTTTGTGTTCCTTAAAGCCTGTGAGCTTTATGATTCCCAGCATTTTTCTGCTGGTGTATTTCACCCTTCTGTTTCAATATTTAGAATGCCTTTGAATATTTCTTGTAAAGCCAGTCTAGTGTTGACAAATTCCCTCAGTGTTTGCTTGTCATGAAGGACTTCATTTCTCCTTCATTTATGAAACTTAGTTTTGCAGGGTACAAAATCCTTGGCTGATAGTTACTCTATTTGAGAGTATTTAAGATAGGACCCCAATCCCTTCTGGCTTGTAGGGTTTCTTCTGAGAAGTTTGCTGTTAGTTTGATAGGTTTACCTTTGTAAATTATTTGATGCTTTTGTCTCACTGCTCTTAAAGTTATTCCTTCATAATTACTGTATAACCAGATGATTATATGCCTTGGGGATGAGCTTTTTGCTATGAATTTTCTGGAAATTATTTGAGCTTCTTATATCTGGTTGTTTAAATCTCTGGCAAGGCTAGGGAAGTTTTTCTGCGTTATTACTTCAAATGGGTTTTCTAAACCTGTTGCTTTCTCTTCTTAGGAATACCTATGATTCTTAGGTTTGTGTGTTTCACATAATCCCACATTTCTTGAAGATTTTGTTCCATTCTCTTGTTTCTTTTTTTCTTTATTGTTGTCTGATTGGGTTAATTCAAAAGCCTTGTCTTCAAGTTCTGAGATCCTTTTTTCTGTTTAGTCTACTGTTAAAACTTTCCACTGCATTTTGTACTTCCCTGAATGGTTATTTCACTTCCAGAATTTCAGCTTGGTTTTGTTTGTTTGTTTGCTTGTTTTTAAAGGTGTCTATCCCTATGTAGAATTTTTCGTTAATGTCCTGAATGGTTTTTAAAGTTTCTTTATGTTGGTTTTCAGTTTTCTCCTGAAGCTCACTGATCAATTTTATAATCAATCCTTTGAATTCTATGTCTGGAATTTCAAAGGTTTAATTTTGGTTAGGGTTCATTGCTGAAGAGTTAGTGTGGTCTTTTGGGGGTGTGAGAACTGTGGAAAGTGAGGCTCTGGAGATTACCCAAATTTTCTGTCTGTTTTGAGCCTTAGTGGGGAGTTTTTTCATATTGTCAGAATTATTTTTCAGGTTCCTTCTCATTTGGGTAGACTGTTTCTTCTTATTTGAGGTTGGCAGGGAGCTGACATAGGCACTATAGGGTTCCCTTGGTTACATATAGCCTTGGTGTGGTGAGTTTCTCAATTGCCAACTGTGGCAGTCCTGTGCTGGGTAACTGCACTGGCTCACAGCATCCTGTGTGACCAGAGTGGCTTGGAAAGTGGTGTTAGCTGAGGTTCTGGGATCAGATTGTTCTCAAAGCTGAGGTATTATATCCAGTGTGGTGGGCTATGCTGTTGACCTCTGGCCAGGAGGTGATGCTTGTGGGAAAAAGCCAGCTGCAATGGTGGCTGTAGGCTTCCTCCTTGGCATGTGTTGCTCCAAGGAAGTGCCCAGCCATCCTAGGTGGAAAGTGAGGCTCTGGAGATTACCCAAATTTTCTGTCTGTTTTGAGCCTTAGTGGGGAGTACGGAGTGGAGAAGCTCAAACACCCAACAGGTATATACTCTTGGCTACCCCAGCGGGAATTAGGAGGGAGTCCCAGGCCATTGGAGTAATGCTGTTGTGCAGAACAAGCACAGAAACCTTTACACAAAGAGTGATGTGTTACTATGGCAACAAATCGCACCCATCTCCCGCCTTAGCCTCAGGCAGTTTGCCTTCTGAATGTCAAAGTGCAGTTAGTACTAGGTATTCTCATAGTAGCCCAGCCCAGCCAGGAACTGCCTGCCATAAGGAGTTTGCCTAGAAAGCAGCTGTTCGCGAGGGTTGAGTTCCTGGAATATGGAAGCTGGAGCTGCTCAGAGCTTTCTTTCTTTCTTTTTTTTCTTGCACCATTCCTCATGGGTTTCAGCAGAGCACGACTGTTGGTAAGGCAGTTTTCCCTGAGAGACTGGAGTCCCACAAGGCTCAAGGGGTACTCCAAGTCTACTGTAGGAGCACAGAGCTCCTGACTTCCCCTCACTCACTTCCCCTATGTATCTGGAGGCTGCCAGTGGTCTGTGATCCAGGTATCCAGACCAAGTCAGTGGATTTTTCTCTTCTTTGCACTATGTGGTTATTATCAGTTCTTTGATGAGTCGTGAGGTTTGCTGCTGGTTCTGTTCCTCTCTGAATGCTAAGGAAACTCTGTCTTGGCTTATACCATAGGAGAAACACACTTTTAGCTGCCTCATGTTGGCCATCTTGCAAAACCAAAGAATTTTTTTAAAAAAATGTTTGAAGGCTTCTACATAAAAGCTCTTCTTTCACTTAACTTTTCACATTCTTACCCTTCATCTTCTTACTTTTATGTAACATATTTTTCTCATTTGATTTTATTTAATCTACAGAATATTAGAAGCAATACGCTAAAGGAGACATTGAGAGGACTGATAGAGGCAGGTACTCTGAGTCTGCTGGCTCATCCTGCGAATACAGAGAAGCTAAAACATAGATAGAGCATTTCATCGTTGCTCAGTAGATGGTCCAGTTTTTGTACAGATGCACCGAGTTATTGATCAAGACATTAGAAGGCATTCGCTACACTCTATTTCAGGTGGCAGGAAAGCTTTTCATATGTTTACCAAGTGCTGGCTCTTGGTATCTGCCGTCATCTTAGGCTGAACGTCATTGTAAGCCTGTGCTCCCTCAGTTTAGAACATATGTTCCTTCTGAGAGAAGACCTGAGACGCAAAAGACATTTAAAGAAAACTTTAATACTGGAAGGCTTAAAAAATTTTAGTGGTTTATTGGATTTTTGTTTTATAGATAATCTGTGTATTTAAGTTTAGGAAAAGTTTTATGTATTAGAATGAGTTATACAAAATCTTGTTTTTACATTGTTTAAGCCCATACACTAATACCTATTTCTAAAGAAATTAGTGTATTTTTTATTGCTACTTTTGACTATTTAACAGTTTATTATTATCTTAAATGGAAAGTCACTACAGAGTTGTACATACATTTGTACTCCCTAGATAAATTTATTTTGTAATTTTTATATTATGTCACTGAGGACTTATACCTATTTGGTAAAAATGATTTATTTTTTCAAGCATCCTATGTTTATTTAGCCTTATTTATTAATATTCAACTTGATTTCAATAGAAATAAGCTTATCATTTATCTTACAGTGTTCCAACAAAGGGGGAATTATAATAATTAGATACAATGATTATCAGACTGAGAACTTCTCATGGGTGGTCATTATGTATTATTTATATTTATGTCCTTCCCACAGAGCACATGTCTGGCACTTACAGGCTTTCAATGAATGTTTCTTGATTGAGTTAATTTGGCCTTCATAAGATTTTTTTTCAATTTTCTATGCCTTCATATATAGTCTTAATTCATTTTTTTATTTTTCTAGGTAGTGAATGGCTTCTTCAAGGACAGATACCATCTGGGGACATAGAGAGCATTTCCAACCAACCAACAATTTCACTAGAGATTCCTGACAATTGCTTATCACTTGAAGCCATAATATCTATCAGTGTGTTTCTTTATTACTGTAGTGCAGATAGCAGTGCTTGCATGATGAAAGCAATTTTGTTCAGTCAGCCTTTACAAATAACTGATACACAACAAGGTTGCATAGCTCCAGTAGAGCTCAGGTATGTATTTTAGCAAGCTAGCTAGCAACCTATCAACAGCGCCCTGTCCTCCATCTTTACCATCACTGTAACTTATGAAAGAACTTTATTTCTGCCTCTGGATACCAAGACACTCATTGCTCAGTTCTAACAACGGATATTAAAATAAAGTTATACTCCTTATTTGCTTTTTCATTGTAAACAAATTTCTTTGTTCTGGCTGTATACTAGCTAAGTCATTGATCATCATTTGAATTGTGATATCATAATCTGTGGTGCTATTTGGCACAAGACTGAAGTCTACATTATAGTGTTGAATATTATCTTAAGATAATTTGCAGTTATTACTACTACTAATAATAATACCAAATATTTTAACTAACTTTTGTACCTTTATTAATAACAGCACACTTGAATGTGTAAATTTCAAAATAACTTTAGACAGAACTTAAGCTCCTAAGTTCCAGTCCACATTTGTATAAAGACACCTGCTATTCAAGGCATAAGGTCTATAGTAAGCCAAAAAATAATAAAATGTTTTTTCATCACAGTAGATGCTTAATGAGCACATGGGTGGTAAATATGATCTTTATTCTCTGTGATTTTCTCAGTTGAGATTTTTTAGAGAGAATTTTAATCGTTTTTATTATAAATTATGTGTTGCTTTAACATATCATTATTAATACCTTATAACTTTATACAGATAAAGTTGGACATAGAATCTCTAAGGACATACATATCTACTCCTTTAACTTTATTTTTGAGTGAACACATTCTTACCAGATGACTTTTTGGGAAAAAAGGGACTTAGGGACACAACTGCTTCTGATAAAGGATTTATTTTGACAGCTAAATCTGATGTAAGTGGTTATGTATGTTGTTTTAGAAATTTACATTTCGTTTGTAAGCATTGAATGCAGATTTGTTGAGTTTTGGTTTTGGTTTTTTTGATTCCCATATTCAGAATTTGAATTGTGATCATTTATTGTGATGTTTTTTCAAATCACTTTTAAGCCTTCGAAGTCAAATTTTTAATGTACAGTACTTTCATGCTATTAGTAGGTAGAGTATATCTTAATATATTATTGTTTAAACTATTAAGGCTGAAAAACAATGAGCTGATAAAACTTTTAAAATTTTTAACCCTAAGAAATAGCCACTGAAGATTTTGAAAGTTTTTATTATTATGGTTTATCTTTATAATTATTTACAAACCTATTTTTGTTTTTCCTAAAACCAATTCAACATGTTCGTAATTTCATCAGCTTATAAGATTTTAAAAACATAAGGTGTGTCATGTTTATTTATCTAGTAAATATTTCTAGACAATATTGCATTATATGCTTTCCTCCCCCTCAAAAACAACTCTGAATTTGAAGTGTAGTCTTTTAAAACACTATTTTCTGCCCATTAGTTTTGAAACATAGTATGAATGTTTTATTCATAAGGTTAGTGAAATCTGTGAAGAGAATGTATAAATCATAACTTGATTTACTTAGTACTTTGCTAAAGCTACTTTTAAGAGAAATATAGATGTAACATTAAAAGGAATCCTGTTTAAAATTATATGTAATTACCTCATAAACTTTTTCTCTCCACAATTAAAAAAATAATGTTCTGTAATAAAAGGATTTGAAACATTTATATTTTCTTTTATGGAGAATAGGCCTTAGTTATTTTGAATTTCATGTGACTTATTGTTTTTCTCATTTCTGGTTGGACAAGATGAGAATATTTTGGCTCAATCCCTTCCTGTTCAAGGACATAAACAGTTTTACTCTCTAAAAGAAGTACATTGAATTTTAATTTGCTAATTTAGAAATATTTGATAATTTATTTTTCAGTTATAATACACAAACACATTGTATGATATATTTTATGTACATTGAAAATGAAAAAATATTTTTTAGAATTAATTCCCCTTTGTCTAGACAGACTTTTAGGTTAGTCCTAAACTTACATTTTTCCTGACTTTCAAAGTACACTTTTTTTGAACATTCTTATTCTTACCCACTGCCAATCTGTATTTTTTAAAACTAAAAACATTATTTACAGTAAATACATATTTATAGTATAATTTTTAATAAATTACACTAAAGCAATATAAATAGGTTTCTAGAATTTATGACTAGCATAAACCTCTTGCATAAGAGAAGCACTAGAAGGTGTATTTTTAAAATGTCTTGATCTTTGACTTCTGCTTTCTATAAGGACTTCTGTATATTTTTAACTTTTGCTTTCCTCGTTGCATAAATTATGATGTCCAGTGATAGTTTAAAGAGTAAAATTTTTGTGCAGGTCACCTTAATCAGCATGTCATTGATGTGACATGACATACACTTTCACGTAATACCTGGAATCTTTGCCCTAAATTTTTATGCTGCTTTGTCACTGTTTTTTCTTCCTCTCTTTGTAATCATTTTACAAGTGGTAGAATTTTTTAAATTCATATTCAGGATTGATATGATTTCTTTACAGAGTTTTGCTTGTCTTGTATATTCTGTCTCAAGCAAATACTGAACCTATTCACAAGGAAAGCCTTGCAGTTTAGTCACCCATATGTGTAACTTTGGCAAAGTTCAATGACTATACAACACAATTTTCTCCTTAACTCTTGTAAAAATATATTTAGTTATAGTATTATCAAGGCTTCAGAAAGCTATAAATTTTAACGCAGCCAAAAAAAAATTTAATATGTGTGTTTTATATATGTGTTTTTATCTCTGTGTGTGGATATACATACACAGATACAGAGATCAGTTTAAGATTATCTCACATTTCTTTTATGACCAATATACTTTTAAGCTAATATCATGAGATGAGTAATTCTTTGCTTGTTTTTCTATATTTGAAAAATGTGGGTAAATATTGAAAATATGTATGTCTATAATATGATTATTTTCCACCTGTACAAAATTTACTATCAATTTGTATCTGCCAATTAAAACGACTTCAGTCTAGCCAATATATTTGGCATTATGTTTAAGAATAATCATTAAAACCTAACTAAATTCTGTAGTTCACAGTTACATAAAAATAGATGCAGAGGGAATATGTCAATTATGGTTCTCCTGAATGATGGAATTATGGATTTTTTATTTTAATTCTACTTTTCTATATTTTTTTTCAGTGAGCAGTCTGTTGTTATTTAAATCAGGGAATAAAACTCTAAAGTTTTTTGAAGATTTAAAGTTAACTGAATTGTAAGCACCTTCTAAAGTCACTTTTATTACCAAAGATCATAAAATAGTTTAGAATCCTTTGATCTACCAGTTCTCTTAAGTATGTGATTTTGTGAAGATATGAAGATTGAAATTATTATAGCTTTTTTGTTCTGGTGTTTTTATTGTATAATGTCATACTGGGGTAAGAGCATGGATTTTTGCAGTAACTTGGATTCAAATTCTATACAATGGGGTTGCTATAAATATTCAATGAAATATTGTTTGTAAAGCATTTAGTAAGTAGTGAAACTGGTAATTTTTTGACTTACTTAAAATAATGATAATTTATTTACTGTTTTCTTTGCAACTGTAATTTCTAAAGGAAAAGATTTCTTCTACCAACTATTTGCTATGTTAATATTCTCCATAGAGTTGAGTACAAGAACAGAAGTACAGTTTTATAATGAATCATATTGTTATTTTATAAACAATGTCATAGTTATAAACCATACTTACAGTTGTATTAAAATTTTTAAAAGGGCCTTGCAGAACTATAAATAATAAACTTGCTTTGGTTTGAGAGGGTCCAGATATACTCACCCCAAACCATATAACTACACGTGTGCCGAACAACTTATACTGGAGTACTTATATCTTAACCAAAAAGTTTCATTCTGATGGTGCTTTACAAGATCTTCAAAGTGCTTCCGTGTATATTGCTTCATTTGAACTTCAAAATGCGTTCAAGATCAGACAGGTAGATTGTGTGTCCCTTTTACAGTAGAGGAGACAGCTTTGGAATATTGGTGATATAACTGAAGGTCAGAAAGCTCCAGGATAATGCCCAGTGCCTAAAGTGGTGCCTGGTGCCAGCAGATGCTCAGTTCTGTCAGGTGACTCAGGGGCGAATAGTGAGTGGTATCTCTTATTCAGGCACAGATCTCCTAATCCCTAACTCTCCTCCAAGACGCAGAGGGAAAACACTGTCCAGTTAAGGGTACTTGCTGCTGTGGACCCTTTCTTAAGCCTTCAAATAAAGTAATAAGAATAATAGCTAATGTATTGCATTCTTACTATTTGCTAGCACTTTTCTAAGTGCCTTGTATGTACTAACTCATTTAATATAACAGCCTTATGAGAGGGACTATTTTTCCTTGTTTGACCCTTGAGAAAATAGACACAGAGAGAGAGTAAGCAGTCATATCAGCATGAATCAAGAGCACACATTCAGGGAGTGACAGAGCCTGGATGGAAGTCTGCTCAACTCCCTGCTATGTCACCTCTCAAAGTAGATTTTTTTTAAAAAAACATATTTCATAACTTCATATAGTAATTTAATCCAAAGAACCCCAAAAGTCCTAGCAATGATTGTGTCTGAAAATTTACTTAAATTTAATTATATGACTTTTCATCATATACTCATCATTCAGGTCTTAGGACAGTCTGTATAATTGTTGTTTCAGATTTTATGTACCACTCTTTCTTAATTTCAGATATTATCCAGAGTTTTTCTTGGCAGATGGATATATTAAAGAAATAGCTTTCCAGTGTTAGTTCCAACAATGCTGTTTTATTTGGTCTTCTAAAGGTAATTAAGACATTGTCATAAAGAGTAACTGAATTCTTAGCACAGGACGATGCTAAACCCATGAAGCATATTCATATTTAAGAAAATTTTGTTGTATTAGCCAAAACGAGCTCTAGAAATACAGTCTTCTGTCTTGTTTTGTAAACTGGTATGTAGACCCCCACCTTCAGTGACTTAAATATATGTAGTACTGTTATAGTAAAGTTTTCACTAGGGTCAACCTATTATTCCTGCATTAGGTACTATTAAAAGGAAAGAAGCAAAATGCTACATACCAGTGATTATGATTCATGATCATCCAGGTACAGACTGCAGACATCTTTTCATTGTTTTACAAGTGGTTTGCTGCTTAAGTAGTGTTATGGTATAGTCCTGAAATCCATAAGGAAATGTACGCCAACTTAAAGCGATAATACTGTCAGCTTTAAAAGTAGAATTCACTGTTAATCACCAACATTGCCTTTTTCTCCTCCTAAGTACATAGTTTATTTAAATGAAAATTAGCACTAACTATAAGTTACTACTTTGTCCTGAATAAAAGATTTCTTTTCTTCCATTTCTTTGCAAAGGGTAATATAAATAATAGTATTTAAAGTTAGGGGCATGACTGATCTGCCTGTGTGTATTCCATGATTGACAAGCCTTGGCCCTTATATTGGACCTCTTCTGGCTTTCAGGGCTGGTCTGACCACATAGAACCTGGTGGAAGTGGAGCAGGAGACAGCTCTCTCAGCTGTTCTGCTTGCACCCTTCCATTTCTTAGTGGCTACTTTAATTATTTTCAAAGATTAGAGTTGGAAAATGAAAACCCTAGATACTTGTGGAATGTTTGCCTAGTTAGTAGTTATTCATTATTTGGTGTGTTTCACTTCTTCACTGGCATGTTGCTCTCAAGTGGACCAAAGGACATTTTGTTCTGTTGAAAGCCCCAGGACCAAAAGGAAAGTATTGCAAACATTTCCAAACAATTTCCCCACCTACACCAGCAACCAGTACTAAGGAGTACACTAAACAAGCACAAACAAGCACTAAACAACCTTTAATCAGAAAGCATTCTTGTAATTGCCAAGGCATAATATGGCTTATTTTCTCTTTAAGCAGCAACTTACAGGCCTGGTGTTTTAATTAATATAGAGATAAGCAAAATTGTCAGATATTTTTTAATATTGAAAACTTGAAACTATGAGTAATATGGACAAATATAATTTACTACCTTTTGCTTTTAATGTACTTGGTTACATATTTCCATTTGCAGTAAAGTCAAAGGAGACCTCATAATCTGATGCTGAGAAGTAGAAAAACAAATCAGCTCTCAGATTTAAATATGCCCATTTTACGTATTATTATTATGTTGAAGTAAATAGGACAGAACATTAGTTGATAAATTATGTTAATGAAGGGTAAAAATAGACAAATTCCTCTCTGAAAGAGTAGAACAACTCTGCCATGCAGCTGTCTTCTGTTTTTAGAATTTGAAGTCATTGTTCCTATTCCCACCAAAAGCACAGCCATCCTTTAAGAGGTACAGGATGGGCTACCTGTTGTGTTTATTATACTTTTCAAAACACTAGCAAGCTTTTCTTTGCATAGAGTTGAAATGTATTGTTCATTCATACCTATGATATTCATCATCAAAATATATCAGTAAAAAATAAATTGCCACTTCCCCTCCACACCCTAGACTTCCCTCTCTTAAAAACTGTAGTAGTTCTGTAGAAGGAACCGTAGTTACATGAATAACAGCAATGACAGCATAATAATTGTCTTGCGATAGATTCCCCCTACCCCCCCCCCCCGGAATCCTAATAGCTCAGTTTTTAAAGGATGGGAACAGTATACCCCATATGAGTTCAAATTAATTTCTCTCCACTTTGAGGTATGCCTTCCTGATTATATTTTAAATAGATTAATATTTCTTAAAGTTTGAATTCTCACTGTTAAGGTGCACTGAGAGCTAGTTTAGAAACATCATTGCTGTCATGTGGATTATGAACAAATCAAAGTTTGCTGTGTGGTTGAGATACATATATGTATACACGTATATATGTGTACGTGTATATATACGTATATAAGTTTCAGATTGTAACATCATAATTGTCAAATTTTAGAAACTATTTCCCGTCTTTTGTGTAGATAAACTTTGTGGTAGTATTTCTGGAATGGAGTTTGCCTGCTGTGCTGACTTCATGGCTGTTATTGCAAAGCCTTGATTATTTTTCTCTCCAGTGATTAAAAATGCATTGAAAGTCCAATGTATAAGTTCATATGTTGATATTTCTAGACATGGTATAGTTCTAAAAGAATTTGCTTGGTGTGCATTTTTAAGTGTTTCATGTAGACAGATTAATATATTTTTATACAACACTGTGTTTCCACATTTGTTTCAAGACTGTATTCTTCAATGACTTTTTCAAGTGCATGTGTTAACAGAAGACTGCTTGGAATGAGAGTGCAGTGGCCTTTATCAACTCAAGGGATGCACAACACAAGTGGTCATAGAAGGCGAGAATGTGTTTATTCTGTACATGGAAGCCTAATGCCTCTTTTCTAAAGCTCTGTACATTTTCCTCATAAAATAGATTAAATATTTTCTCTCTAAAGCCATGTTTCTGTTTTTAATGTGCTCTCTGTCTTAAGTATATCATGAGATAATTTTCTACTTAGAAATCTGTAAGCCATGATTTATCTGAGGTTTTGGTGAAATGGGGAGCTTAATACTTAGTGGGGGGGGGGCTCTGCAATCAAATACTTCAAAACCAAAAATCAAATTGAGCAATCATAATTACAATGGAGATTTTATTAAAATACCTTATATTGGGAAAAGGTGATCTATTCAGTAAATGATATTGGGAGCATTTGAAAAGATCAACAAAAATTAGATCTGTCTCTGACACTATACACACTGAATTTGAAAGGAATTAATGATGACATAAAATTACAAAAATGCCAGAAGAAGATAAAGGAGATTACAGTGTCAGAGATGGATGAGGGTAGCATTTCTGAGAGTGACCTAAAACTCAAAAGCTGTGATTGGGAAGGCTGATATGCATGACTACATAACAATTGTAAGCATCTGTATAATAAAGTTCAAAGGAAATGACAAACTAAAATTATTCTTAAAACATAAGATGGACATAGTAGATTAATATGTATGATATGTGAAGAGCTCTACAAGCTAATAGGAAGATAACCCCATTGGAAAATTGGCAAAGAATATAAACGTGCAATTCACAGAAGATATTGAGTAATATAAAGATGTTCAATCCTACTAAATAAATGCAGATGCATTCATCCAGCTATTTATTGAGCATCTGTTTTATGTCCTATATCCAATGATGAACAAGTTAGACAAGGTCCCTGCTCTAGAGCTTGCATTACAGTTGGGAGAAAAGACGAGAATGAGTGAGTAAGCAGAAGGAATCATTGCTGTAACAAGGTAAATAGGAGTCCAGCTTCATACTTGAACTTGAATGATGCCCACTTGGAGCCACTGTTTTTCAAAGTGGTTCTACAAACTACACTCACACTGGCAAAGTATGTGAGAGCCGATGGATCCACGTTCTCTCCAACATCGTATTGTTAGACTTGAGTTTTTGCTATTCAGATGTAAGATCTTATTGTGTTGATTTGCATTGCCATGACTGCTAGTGAAGATGAAGATTTCCCTTACTTTACTGACCCAGTAGTTGCACTTGTAGAAATTGATTCAATAGAATACTTGCCTGTGTACACAAAGTATGTCAGCATTGTAATGTAAAGTACTGGAAACTATCCTACATTTCCTTCAGTAGGGAGATATCAAATAAACAACAGTCCGTCCATACAATGGAATACAATGCAGCCATGAAAAAGAATTATACACATCTACTTGTACTCATGTAAAAAATACAAGTTTCAAAATTGTGAATATCCTTTTTAGTTTTTTAAACTAGCTCTGTACACATGCATACACATATATATACATACATAAATAGTCCTTGCTTTGCACAGTGATGCAAGACCACTAATAACTATACAAACTGAAACTGCAAAGCAATCTCAGTAATTAATGGGGAAAATATGATTGTTTCATGACCTTTTAAAATGTTAGTTAAAATATTAAGAACTTGAGCTGGGCGCAGTGGCTCACACTTATAACCCCAGTACTTTGGGAGGTGAGAGGATTCCTGAGCCCATGGGTTCGAGACCAGCCTGGGCAACTTGGTGAGACTTCATCTCTACAGTAAATAAAAAAATTAGCCAGACGTGGTGGTGCATGCCTGTAGTTCCAGCTACTTGAAAGACTGAGGCAGAAGGTTTACCTGAGCCCAGCAGATCAAGGCTGTGGTGGCTGTGAGTGTGCCACTGCACTCCAGCCTGGGCACACTCACTCTGACACACACACAAATTTAAGAGCCTCTCTTACTGTCAACTGTATGTGGAAGTGAAGAAAGAGGTAAAGCTAGTATTTAGTACACTGTAACTTAAAACACTGCAAATATTGAGAATTCAAGTTTTTATTTGTCAAAAAACGTACCAAGGGAATCTGAATGGTGCTTGCTTCACATGATATAATTTACAATACAGAGCAAGTATCTTGTCTGTGCCTAGGCAAATTGTCATGCTCCTTTTACGCTTTCATTGTTGTGAAATATCTCTTTAAGAACTCACTAAAGAGTTCTTTAATGTGAGTTTTATGCCAGCATCACTTCCTCTGGTACATCATCTTTTCGTTACAACCACCTTTCTAATTTATGTTGATACGTTCACCTTCACTAAGTCTCTCTGGTGTCTTCTCTAGATTCTATCAAACAGCGATAGTATCAGCATTCCCACAGTCGGCTTATATTTTACTTGTATGATTTATTGCTTTGATGTACTTTTTGTCTTTGTTGGCCAATTCCCTCTTGACTGTGTTTGTAAAATGTCGTGTGGCTCTGCCACTGGGAAACAAGGCAATACGACTATAATCTTTGCTGTCTGTGCATGAACTGAGTAACATAAGTGCAGTGACCAGTTGTACATGTTGCAGTTGTAGAAGTTGATTCAGTAGAATACTTGACTATGTACACAAAGTGTGTCATCATTGTAACAGTGGAAAACTGGAAACAGCCTACACTGACAGACTTTGAAAGAAGTTATTGGTTACTGATCATAGGGCACATCTGTTATTGCACAGTGACTTGTGAACTGAAGAGCTAACTGAAATTTGTGCTTGGTAATTTTAGTTAGGATGCCACAGTAACTGAAATTTGAACCATAGAGTTTGGTGACGCATCATTTAAGCCATGTAACTGAAATTGTACATACTGGAATTGCTCAAAGTAAAGACTACCTGTGTATGTGTATGTGTATACATACAAATTTTGTGTGTGTGTGTACACACACACATATATATAAATAGGAAAATAATAGAGCACAACAAATTCTCAATAACTATATAGAGTTGAATTTGAAGAAGGGGATAGAGGAACTGGTATTTTTGTATTTTTTGAATTTTTACTAATAGTGCAATTTTTTAAGAACAGAATTAAGTGGGGAAAAGATTACTTCTGTTTCCCACAATTACACGGCTTGCTTCGTGTGCATTTTGGAAGAGGTAACCAGAAAGGTCATGAGTAATATGAGAAGCAGTGTTGGATAAACAAATGTTCATTGGGGGAAAAAGCCGATGATTATTATCTTAGAATTTTTTTTAAAAAAGAGATAAAGCACGAGCAAACTTGCCACACAGCATAGTGTCATGTCCAAGACACTAACTCTGTGCCAACTGACCTTACACTGTCACTTAAAGAATGGCCTTGGACAAATGACTCCATCTTCATTTCTATTGACATTCAGTTTCCTATCTTTACAACTGAATATAAATACCTCACAGAATTATTTTATGAATGTTAGAAAACCACTTAACGCAGTGACAACTAGTAAATGCTCAAAACCTTGAATTATTCATGCCATGGACAGCAATGAGTTTTCTACCAGTGAATATCTTCAAATAGAATATATGGTTCATCCAAGTATTTATCACATCAAATGTGAAATAGATCCAGATGACATTAAGTTCTGAGTTATGCTAAGAGTCTGATCTCGAATATATATGGAAAAAAATCTTTTTGTTTAGTTTTATTTCAAAATAATAATTTGTTATGTATGCCTTAGGTATTTATAATATTTTTTAGAATGAGACATGCACAAGTCAATTAAAATAGTATATTTACAGATACACAGAATTTTAATAGAACTCAGAAAATTATTTAAACTGCTTTCAGTTAAACACAACCTTGTTAATGAAAATAATATTGTGTAACTCCTATCTCTAGCTAATTTATGTTGAACTCCTAACTAGGTAAGAAACTTCAGACTTAAAAGATCTTGAGGGGGATAAAAATTGTATATTCACTCACTTCCCTTTTTTTCTTTATGAATAATCCATGGAAAATATTTGAAATATAGTATATAAGTCTTTACTTAGGCTATTTTAAAACTCCCTTAAAGCTGCAAGTTTATTTTTTAAAATGATGGGCTATCCAACATGCAATAATCATGTTATTTTACAGATTTGTGATCACAATCTTAATAATTTTCCAAGGAATATACTGCTTTTTATTATAAGGTTTTTTCCATATGCATGGAATACATTTAAGTCATTTTATTTTGTGTTCTTGTCAGCTGTTAAGGAGTAGATGTAATCAAGAAGGATTACTGAACTGACAGACAACTGTGTTTCTAAGCTCCTGCACTCTGAAATCTTCCTTTTAGTGAATGAAGCAACCCTCTTCAGCATCCAGTCATATTTGATACTGGCCAATTATTTTCCAAGACAGGAACAAAGTTTTCAAAATAAACAGTGGAATTGTTTCAAGTCCATTTTTAAATTGTTACTTGTTAATGAAATTAAAATGAGAAAATTTTTTCATGTTAATGTGTTGTATTTCATTTTGTTATTTATCAAAACACTTAAGTTGACTGTTTTTTGAGTCAGAGTCTCACTCTGTCGCCCAGGCTGAAGTGCAGTGGCATGCTCATGGCTACCACAGCTTTGACCTGCTGGGTGCAGGCAATCCTTCATCAGCCTTTCAAGTTGCTGGAATTACAGGCATGTGCCATCACACCTGGCTTTTTTTTTTTTTTTTTTTTACTTAAATTGTAGATACAAGGTCTCACCAAGTTATCCATGCTGGTCTCGAATCCCTAGGCTCAGGCAATCCTCTCCCCTCCACCTCCCAAGGTGCTGGGATTATAGGCAAGAACCACCACGCCCAGCCTAAATTTAATTTTAGTTAAGATAATTTAGCTGTTTAGTTTGAAAACATCTTCATAACTTTGAAACTAAGCTTATATCTCTATTGTAAGATGTACACCTACACAAATTATATATGTATGACAAAGTTTTATATATATGTATATAATGTATATAATTTGTGATATTTGGCCAGTTGCAGTTTCTAGTTTCCCCTTTGTGACCCTCAAATTACAATTCTAGTAATCTTAGAGAGCACTTTTAATAAGTAGTCACTTTATCTAATGAACTTTGAAAATTATGGCCGGGCTCGGTGGCTCAGCCTGTAATCCCACGCTTTGGGAGCCTGAGGTGAGTGGATTGCCTGAGCCCGCGGGTTCGAGACCCACCTGGGCAACTTGGCGAGCCCTCATCTCTACAATAAATCAAAAAATTAGCCGGGTGTGGTAGCGCGCACCTGTAGTTCCAGTCACTTGGAGGCTGAGGCGGAAGGATCGCTGAAGCCCAGCAGGTCGAGGCTGCGGTGGCCGGGAACGGCCACTGCACTCCAGTCTGGGCAACAGAGTGAGACTCCCAACTCAAAAAAAAAAAAAAAAAAATTATGATGAAATATGTTAAGAATATTTTAATTTCCATTGCTAAGAGAAGCTAACAGATTATCACTGTATAATGTGTCTGCTGTTACTTCCCTTTATTAAATCACTGAACTGCCACTGGGAGAGTGGGAGGATCCCAAAGAAAGGCTAAACTCAGTAATCCTGCCAACAGGAGCAGCATTCATTTCTCCTAATATGTTTAGGATTTCAATTTGAATAGAGTCATCACATTAAATAGTATCTCTCTCTTTAAAGTCGTTCTATATTTGGTATTTCATTTGAAATGATACCACAACCAAGTCCCTTATTAAGTAGGCAAGATGTGGAGGGTAAATATTTGAAGTATAGTTTATCTTCCCATCCTGGAAAGGGAAAAACAATAGCTTACCCATGTCAAGGAAGCTGCCGTGACCTAAGAATCCAAGCGTTGCAGGGGGGCTAATGAGGCTGTTTACCCTGTCCAGCACCCCACCCCATCTTTGAACAGTGATACAGTACACTTAAATCAACCTTCCAGAAGACCAAGTGGAAAAAAACACCTGCTTTTATTTGTTTAACTTTCTGGAGAAATAACAAAATAATCATTCACTTGGCCAAGAACCTTGGTTTTCTTGTACCTTGCTATTTTAGATACTCTGGGGTGTTTTGCTGTGGTTCAGTGTTGTGGGTGAAAAGTACAACACTGAAGTCAGTTTAATAATTTGTGTTAATAAAACACTTCTGTCAACATCTACCACAATGAATGAGGTGACAGAGCTGTATTTAGTCACTCATGAGATTAACCATGCAAAGAGAAGGATCTATGTTATTTTAAAATGTCATTCTGCAAACTTTATAGGAAGTACATGATATTATTTAACATCCTTGCCAGGATTATTCCTAGTATCTAGTCTACGTACTTGTTCTTTATTGTAAGCATTCCACTTGTTTGTTGTTCAAAGAACATGCATACTAACTCTTAAAAACCTTTTATTTTCAAAGCTAATCATTTCATATTTTAACATTTTCTTCAATTCAATATTAATTCCACATACATATGCTTCCTAGGTTCTCTTTCCTGGTCTTCTGATTTCTGTCATTCCTTCCTGAACTGCTCACAGCCACCTGAAACCAATAATTAAACAGCATGTTTTGTGGAAAGCACTGCCAATGCTGAAAATGAACACGTACTCCCCGAATGGCACATGAGGAACTCTGGGGACCCTCTCTCCAGTGAACAACCATTACTGGTGAAGATTATTTTTAAATAACCATTTAAAGTGTCCGGAAATTGTCCCAAGAACATATAGTCAATGGAAGATTAATTCAAGAAAATCTAAATCTCAGTGAGAACCATGAATCTGTGGCACCATGACTCTCTCATTTCTTCGCCCATCCCCAGACCGATGTAACGGAAGCCAAGAAGTGTGTGGCCAAGAAGATGGGATTCCCTGTCCCCCAGTTCCCACTAGAAGGACCACAGTAGTTCTTCAGAAGGGGAAGGCTGCCAGCATCTTCATCTCTCCCCAGCTGCGTATTGAAAAAGCTAATTCCACTTGAGTCTGAGGCTCTCTTCCTTCACTAAGCCCCCTCTCATAAAGAGGTTCTACCCTAGTTATGGCAAGCTGAGATTACCAAACCCTAGACATCCTCACTTCAGCTCATTGATAGGGCAGAGGTTCCACACCATAAGAGGCAAGCTGAGGAGACCAGAGGCTACCACCCCACCTAGTGCCCGGCTCTCAAAGCATGGGTATCATTCTGAAAAAAGCATGGCACTGCCTCACTCTCATCTCCAGAACAGTGGCATAGAGAATCAGAAATGAAAGAGGGGACATTACTACTGACCTTACAGAAATAAGATTATAAATGAATACTATGAATTATTTAACTTAGATGAAATAGAAAAATTTCCATAAAAACAAAGAAGGCTGGAAATGACTCAAGAAGAAATAGAACATCTGAATAGACTGATAAAAATAAACAGATTGAATTAGTAATTTAAAACATCCCACAAAAAAAAAAAAAAAAGAACAGATGGCTTCACTGGTAAATTCTACTAAACATTTAAAGAATAATTAATATCAATTCTCCACAAACTCTTCCAAATAATAGTAGAGAATACTCTCCAACTCGTTCTATAAGGCTGATACCAAAACAAGACAAAGGTATCACAAGAAAACTACAAACCAACATATCTTATGAATATAGATGCAAAAATCCTCAGTCAAAAATACTAGCAAACTGTATCTAGCAACATATCAGAATTATGACTGTTGTAAAATAAAGATTTTGGTCTTTGCCCTGGATTTGTGGCATAGAGATTCTAAAATCCTTGGAATTCCATAAGTGATAGATATGTATTTTTGATTGATGAGTCCCTTGGATCACACCTGAGTTTATACTAATGAAGTGACTCACCGTGTGCCCCTAGATAGCTTTGGGATGGCAACTGGAAAGACCAACGATGTAATTAGAAGGTTGAGGTTTTGAGGCATGTGGTAGCAGTCTGGCCTCCTAACCTTCAGGAAAGGGAGGGAGGGGCTGGAGATTGAGTTCAATCACGTGGCCAATGTTTAACAAATCATGCCTATGTAATGAAAGCCCAATAAAAACCCAAGACCAACCCATGAAGCTTTCTGGTTGGTGAACACATTGATGTGCAAGGAGGGTAACACACCCTGATTCCATGGGGAGAGGACACAGGAGTTCTGTGTTCATGACCCTATCAGACCTCACCCTACATGACTATAATCATAAATATGGTGTTTTCCTGAGTTCTGTGAATTATTCTAGTGAATTATCTAACCCAAGGGGGTCATGAGAGTGCCCCAGATTTGTAGCCAGTTGATCTGTAGTGAGGGCAGTCTTGTGGACCATGCCATTTAGCTTGGGATGTGAATTAAATTTGACAGGTTAGTGCCAGAACTGAATTGCAGCACACTAGTTGGTGTCAGAATAATGGCACACTGGACGAATTCCAGGAATAGAGATTGGTTTGACATCTAAAAATCAATCAATGTAATAAAAAATTACATGATAATATCAATAGATGCAGAAAATCATTTGACAAAATCTAACACCCTTTCATGATGAAAAATACTCAAAAATTAGAAATAGAAAGGACATTTCTTAACTTGATAAGAGTATTTATGAGAACCCCACAGCTAACATTGCACTTACTAGTGAAGGACTGAATGCTTCCCTCCAAGATTATAAACAAGACAAAGATGTCCACTTGTGCCTCTTCTATTTTGCAGAAGTTGACAAGCTGATCCTAAAATTTGTATGTAAACTCAAAGGAATCAAAACGGCCAAAAAACAATCTTTAAAAAGAAGGACAAACTTGAAGGTTCCTAAACTTACTACAAAGTTATAGTAGTCAAGACAATATGGCAGTGACATAAGGCCAGACATATAGATCATAATTGAGAGTTCAAAAAGAAATGTCACATTTATGGCCAATTAAAAAGCCAGCTGAGATTTTGATAAAGATTACATTGGCTTTGTAGATAGCTTGGGAAATACTGGCATCATAACAACTTAAGTCTTCCAATCTATGAACATGGCAGTCTCTCCTTTAATTTTATTTTCTTTAATTTCTTTCAATAATGTTTTGTTGTTTTCAAGGTTTAATTTTTGCACTTCTTTTGGATAAATTTATTCCTAAGTATTTTTTTAAACTATTGTGAATAAAATTGTTTTTTATTTTTGAATTCTTGACTGCAAGTATATAAAAGTACAAATGATTTTTGTATATTGATCTTTTATCCCGCCACCTTGCTGAACTCTTTTATTAGTTTTAATAGTTTTTTTAGTGGACTCCTTGAGATTTTCTCTATTGAAGATCATGGTATTGTTGAATATAGTTCACCAATAAGAAGTCTTTTCCCACCTAAGATTCCTTTTTTTTTTTTTTTCCATTTTCTTATCTAATGTCTCTGGCTAGAACCTCCAGTTCAATGTTGAATGGTTGAATGGTAGCGGGTAGTGGCATGAGTGGACACCTTTGTTCTGTTTCTGATCTTAAGGAGAAAGCATTCAATCTTTCACCATTAGGTCAATGTTAACTAAGGGTTTTTCACAGATGCCCTTTATCAGTTTGAAGAAGTTTCCCTCTTGTCCTACTTTGTTGACTATCTTTAACATGAAAAAGGTGTTAGATTTTGTCAAGTGCTTTTTCTGTGTCTATTGAGATAATCATATAAGTTTTTATTCTATTGATGTACATTAATTGATTTGTAGATATTGAAACTACTTTGCATTCCTTGATCTTATAGGAAAAACTTTCAGCTTCTCACTGTAGAGTTTGTTAGCCATAGATTTAACATATATAGTATTGATTATATTGAGAAACATTCCTTCTGTACATAATTTATTGAGAGTTTTTATAATATGCAAATGTTGAATTTTGTCAAGCAATTGCTGAATAATCTAAATATCCATTGACAGTTAAATAGATAAAGAAAATGTGAGATATATATATACAATAATCTAAATGTCCATTGACAGTCAAATAAAGAAAATGTAAATAATCTAAATGTCCATTGACAGTTAAATAGATAAAGAAAATGTGATATATACATGCAATGGAATATTATTTGGCCTTAAAAAAAAAAGAAATTCTGCATTTGCAATAACACGGATGACCTGTAAGACATTATGCTAAGCTAAATAAGCCAGTCACAGAAAGACAAATACTGTGTGATCTCGCTTATCTGTGGGATCTGAACTCATCAAACTCACATAAGCAGAAAGTATAGTAGTGATTACCAGGGTATCAGGGAAAGCAGATGTTGATCAAGGAGTACAAAAGCTTAGTTATGCAAGATGAATAAGTCTTGGAAGATCTAATGTACAGCATAGTGACTACAGGTAACAATACTGTACCATAGACTTGAAATTTGCTAAAAGAGTAGATTCTAAGTGTTTTCACCACCACCACCCAAAAAAAAGGTAATCCTATGAGGTGATGGATATGTTAATTAGTTTGCTTGTAGTGATTATTTCACAATGTATGTATATTGTATAGCAAATCTATCAAATCATCAATTTTTACATATTAAAGATATACAATTAAAAAGATATTAAAATTCAAAATAAAATTTTATTATGCAAAAATGATTAAGCATTGTATTTTCAGACATTTCTGCAGTTGACAAGTTTACTATTTTTCTTCTCATTTTCTAGCATATTGTCAATGCTAGTCAAGCTTGTTGTGGAAATAACAAGCTTAATAATTAACTAATCCTTCAGAAACAGTATATGTTAACCAGATTAAAGATTAAAATAATGACATAAAATTGGTCTTTGTCAAAGGACTGTTAGCTTGCCTTTTCCTAACCTCAAACTTTGTTACAAATGAACATAATCTCCTAATCCACATCAGGATGCTGGTCTCCCAAAAAAGTAAGAAAGGGCTAGAGGAAATTGTGTGAGCATTTGTCCAATCTACCTCCTTCTTTTAAAATATTCCTTCGGAGATGTGATTCTGGGGGTGAGAGGTGGGGGCAGGTGGGGGCAGAGAGGACAAGGTGAGGAGTTTTTTTGAAGACAGCCTGGACCCCAAAGAAAAGTTGGTTTGTTTTTTTTAAAATTTGGATTGTCCCAAAGGCACAGGAACATCTCTGTTATTCTTGTTTTTGGTCATGGTGGTTGCTGCTCTTTTTTTGGCGGGGAGGAAAATTCAATGTTAGCCTCTGCTTAATCAAATCATATTTGATTTACTATAGGGAAAGGAAAAGGTGCAGATGATGGTAAATATGAGCAGGGCCAAAGTCAATTCCATAGCTTGGTGAAAACTCCCTTTACTCACTTTAAAAACTCTCTTGGATTTTTAAATCTCTACTACAGCCACAATCCCCCTTCCTAGACTTTTACCTGAAAGTCTCAGAATCTTGCCTAAAATTGTGAAGAATAAGGTTTAAGTTCAACAGAACTTTTTGTCTTCTGGGTACCTTAAGATTTGTAAAATACATAGATAATTTTAAAATATATTTAGATACATTTGTCATTGTACTGTCAGTCAAGTTCATGTTTTGGTAAAATCTACAATGAGCTGTGGGGGTTTGCAAGAAAGAATCCAGAATGACGAGTTAGATTCAAATCCAGTCCAGAAGTTTGTTCAGAAAGCTAGAGAAGTCTACGTGAATATCACCTCCATGCACAATCACTGCCTTTCTCCCACCCTGCCCCTCCTCCAGCGACACTCAGTGATTCTGGTTGTGCAGTGGACAGAATCATGATCCCGCAAAGATATCCACATTCTAAGCCCTTGGAACCTGTGAACATATAACCTTGCATGGTAAAAGAGACTTCGCAAATGTGATTAAGTTAAGGACCTTCTGATGGGTGTCTCACCTTGTCGTCCAGGCCAGCGTGTGGCATGATCATGGCTCACTACAGCCTCGACCTCCTGGGTTTAGGCAATCCTTCCACCTCGGTCTCTCAAAGTGCAGGGATTACAGATGTGAGCCACCATGCCCAGCCCAGATCACAAGGATTCTTAAAGGAGTGAGAAAGAGATGTGACTACAGAAGCAGAGGCTGGAGTAATGTTATTGCCAGAAGGTGCCACAAGCCAAGGAATGAGGGCAGACTCCAGAAGCTGGAAAAGGCAAGAAGACAGATTATTTCACAGAGCCTCCAGAAGGCACGCAGTCCTGCCAACACCTTGAGTTTAGCCCACTGAGACATCTAAAGCTAGGAAAATAAATTTGTGTTGTTTTAAGCCACTAAGTTTGTGGTAATTTGTTTCAGCAGCATAGAAAACTAATACAGATGGTAAGTTCTGATTTAAAAGAGGAAAATAAAGAAGAAGAGGGAAAAAAAAACCAGACCCTAGATTCCCTTCTGCCATAGTCCAACAAGGGCGTGTGGTATCGTAACAAATTATAGCATTGCTCTCTCTGAGACGATGGATATGATGAGTCTGAATGCCAGTTGTGTGCTCCATCTCCCAGCACTAGGCCCCACAGAGAAAGAAAGCATCCATTGATTCACTGATGGTTTCTCATTGTTTCCTACATTCTTTGTTTTCTTTTTTGCCAACATCCTCCATTCACCCTCCATCAATATATAGGTGTGCCACTTAAAACTTCACATTCAACTCCAACTCCATACCAGCCTCTGCTTTAAAAAAAAAAAAGGTAGATTAAAGAAAGCCTCCTTTCTTTAAACTCGAGTCTTTTATGTAGAAGGTAAATATAAGAACAATGAAGAAAGCACCAAAAGGAGCACTCATTTTATGGAATGCAAGCCTATCAGGCAGCAAAACCTGGGACTCCAGGTGGCATCCTTCCCACAGATGTGCTGAGCAGAGGGAAGGCAAATAATCTTGCAAGGGGAGTGAATTATGGAGGAAGAAGCACTCTTTATGTAAATCATCATGTCTGCTACCAAACTTTTACTTCATTTATGGAGCACTTTAAGATGCTATCTATACCTTGACAAATAAGCAGTTAAACCAGACACACTACTTAACTAGTAGCCCATTTTCAAGCCGCAAAAAGGCAGTTCCCAAGTCTAAAAGCGACTGAGATGGACATTTGATTTGATTTGTAATTGCTTCTGGTTAGAGGAAGTGAACTCCGTTCTCAGGTGGAACAAGTGTGACAGTGTCAAGTAAGCCCATGTCAGGAAGAAACAGCAGCCCCGAGAGATAACTGGTCTGCCTGCAGCATGGAGACAAGGATGTGCTGTTTGGAACTAAATGTGGAAAGTTCCCAAACTCTGTGAAGACCTTCCTTTCCTCTGATCCAGCACTGGGCAAATGTTGCTAGCCATCTGTATAATCACCACAGGCTTCACTTAAAGTTATTTCTTCACCAAGTAAAGGACTCCACCACCTCACACCCTTATTTGACCACAGTACCCATCGGCCTGATATTGGGCAGTGACACGAAATGGCATGTGTCCAATGAATACCTATGAGGTAGTGACTGGTATGTCTTGTGTCACCCTAGAGCACAGCCAGGAGGGTCTTTCCCTTAGACTACATATCTGAGGGGAAGACACATCTTGCCTTGGGCCTTTCTGTAAGGTAGTTTTCATTAGATGGGCCCACACTAATACCTTTATTAACCTTCACAAGGGAACATTATAGCCTGTGAGAGATGTTTTATGGTCTCAGGAGCCCAAGGGACCCTGGGGACTGACTAGTTGAGCCATCAAATGTGAATCAGGCCCATAGAGCTGATCAAGAGGCAGGGCATTTGAGAAGTGATTAAGTCATGAGGGCTCCACTCTCATGAGTGGATTTAGTGTCCTCATAGAAGGGACTTGAGGGAGCTACCTTGGCCCTTCTGCCTTGTGAGGACACTGCAAAAAGTCACCATCTATGAGGAACAGGCCCTCACTAGACACCGAATCTGCTGGCACCTTGATCTTGGACTTCTCATCCTCCAGAACTGTGAGTAATAGGCCTCTATTGTTTATAAATTACCCAATCTAAAGTATTTTGTTATCACAGTCTGAATGGGCTAAGACAGCAGCAGTACTGGGCTTAGAGCTCAGGCATCCAGAAAGCCTAGTCCAGGGCTCTTGCTTCACAGTTAATACTAGCACAGTCTTATTTATTGTACTACAGGGTCTCAAAGGCTGTTCAGAAACTCACACTGCAATTTTCTCACCATACACATCAGAAAAATTGGAAAAAGTGACGTCCTTTCATCTACTGTTTACTTTGTCTGAAGATTGATAAAATGTGTCCATACCCATAACAAAATGCACTGACTTCCCATGAGATTAGATCTGTTATTTACAGGGTTTAAACCTGGACACGGCAGGAGGTGTCCTTGTCATCTGGTTTCCTCCAGGAAGGGTGGTATAGAGCATACAGACTTTTCCAGATGCAGGTATTTGTCGGATGAATCAGAGACTCTCCATGCCATTTTTCTCAGAAATCCCTGAATAACAGCCCCTGTTCTCGACACGACATACCTACTCCTGTTATAAGCGGCTGTGTGCTTTAGATGATGTTATCTTCACAACATCATCAGGAAGTGAGGACTGTCATTACTCCCATTTACCAAAGAGGAAACAGAACTCAGGCGAAGTAAAATGGCACACCCCAGGTCACTCAGCCAGTGCTGCCAAGCCAGAACTCAAGCCCAGGTCTGCCCGACACTAGAGCCACCAACACTGCTTCATCCTAGACAACAAAACCCACTTTATTAAAGTGTTATCAATTTAGAATCTGACACATTTTGGTTAGAGATAAAGTATGAAAATATCATAAGAGGCAGTATTAAAATTACAAATGAAAAAAAATTCAAGCCAGGTACCTGTAATCTCAGCACTTTGGGAGGCCAAGGCAGGAGGATCGCTTGAGCCCAGAAGTTCAAGACCAACCTTAGGCAACATAGTGAGACCTCATCTCTACAAAAAATAAAGAACATTACCCAGGCATAGTGGCATTCACCTGCAGTCACAGTAACTCAGGAGGCTAAGGTGGAAAGATCACTTGAGCCTAGGAAGTCGAGGCTGCGGTGAGCCGTGATGGCACCACTGTACTCCAGCCTGAGTAACACAGGGACACCCTGACTCAAAAATATATATTCAAACACTTCAAAGTCTATAAAAAGACAAACGGCATATTAATCACAAATGTTCTATTTCTTTTTGAGCAAATCCCAAAGAGATGTTCCTCTCCCAAGCAATTTTCTATTACTGTAGGTTGAAACTGCATTTCCTTTAAAATAGTTTAATTCTGACTTGCATGCATTCCAGTCAACTTGACTTCTTACCTAAAAAACTACTTTTGTTCATTAAAAAAAAAAAGTTGTGGTGAGTACCAAATTAGACAATACATTCGTTTGGCCCTGGAAATAAGAAGCCTTCAGAAGCAGACTCATAGTAGAGTTAGAAAAGGACGTCACAAAGCCATATCCAGTTCTCACTAATGTCACTAATTGTCCCCACCTAAGAAACAAACATCAGGCTCCAAAAAGGCCAGATGTCATCAATGTCAGGGCCTGGCATTTATTTCTGTTTGCCATCCAGATTGATTCTTTCTTTGATGTCCCTTTCTTCTGCATGTGCAGGTCCAACATAACTTAATTTGAGGTATCATCAACCTAGTTTTTAAAACCAACACCAGTAATCCTGCCCAAGTCTACAATTAAGATTAAGCACTTAAAAGGGCTCTTACATTTTATTTGAAAATGGATATCTGTGGTGCTTGCTCATAATCCCCATCATGATCCCTGGGAACGTGAAAGGGTGGGACTGTGCTCTCCTTTGGAGGAAAGGGCAGCTGGTTTTCACCTCCTGAGGCAGCACTCTCCTTCAGCCTGGGTGTGTGACCAAGAGGAAAGGGGAAGTGAACTGGAGAACTAAAAGAAATATGTCATTGGGACAGTGCAGGGGCCTGTGAATCTGTCTGTTGATACACTTCTAATTGAGGGCAAAGAGGTATAAGAAGCGTGCTGGTGAGAAAACGGAAAGTACATTTAAGCCAGGTAGGTACTAAAATCTTATTTGTGTGGAGTAATTGAGGAAATCTTACTAATCACTGGAGTGCTTAGGAGAAGGGGAGTGACGCATTAGTGCCCCAGGAGATAGTAATGCCCTGGGGACTTTAGGTTGCCCCTGTAGCAGTCTGAGAGCCCCAGAGGAACCATGCAGCACCAGGTTTACCTACAGCATGACCTCCTTGAAACTGCTCATCAAATGCTGTGTAATGTGGGGCCATGTCTACGTGGGACCTTGAAGCAACCAAGTGCTTAGACCAGAGAGGAGTCCATTTAGGACTTGGAGGTATAGGCAGTTGCTCACAGGATATTGAAGAGGCTGATATAAGACATGAAGAAAACCAGGACACCCTCTGTGGATTCCATCTGCAGAACCCAAAAGGCTCTGAATTTTTCTCCTTTATGTTAAGATTAAAAAAAAAAATTTTTTTTAATGCTTAAGAATCCATAAACCCTCTGGAGTCATGGTGTGGAATGCAACTGAACAACTGGCACCCTCTCAGCAGGACAGCACTTAAAGAAACTCACATGTTTATTCAATGGTGGACTTTGACGTCCTCCCTATCAGAATGCTAGGTTTGAGTCTGGATGACTGAAAATTAATATTTTCAATTCTTTCACCTTACCTGCTTCCTCACTAGGATGAGAGAATGAAAACCTCATCAAATGGAAAGGTCAAGGCCAATTACTGCATGTGCGACTCAGAACTTCATTTTCCTCCTTTTCAGGAATCCTCTGCATTATCATTAACCAAGACACAGTTTGCAACATTGTAGCTATGGAAAACTTTCATAAAATCATTTAGTCCTTGATTTTTCTTCTTTGTTCCTTTTAAGTTGACTTAAAAATTTTTTCCCCAAACATCTCCCACTTCAGGAAAAAAATGTGACAACCCCTTATAAGCCTGCATATTTTGTGACAGATCTATGATTATATTTAAGCAGCCTTGTCAACAGAAGCACACTCAAGCTTTTTCCTAGCCCTGATTTTAAAGAGTGCAGTGAACTCACTGATATTCTAATGAGGGCTTTCTGCACCTCAGAAAAGGGAGAGAAATGGGTGGGGTGATGATTATCATTAATAAATGAAAGCAACACAAACACAGCAAACTAAGCCATGCCCCTGAAAGTCAGTCTGGACCTAACTCTCATTTATATTGTCTGGGAGAACATAAATGCTCCTGTCGGGTTATGGGATGCCACCAGGAGTATCCCTCCTGGGACCCAAGACATACCAGGTTTTGCCTGGCAGCTCTGGAATGCAGCTGTCAGTGGATGCAACAGGAAAGTGGGTTTCCTCTGATTATAGAGAAGAACTCTACAACAATTGGGCATGTCTGTAGATGGAACAAACAGAAAAATACATGCACTCTCTGCCCCCAATGCCGGAAGTGTGAAAGCAGAGGCTGGGTGCTCATCTGACAAAGAGTGTGCGGACAGTGTTTCTCCTTTGAGTTGGAAGGGAAACTAGATAAGAAAAGGTCTAAAGTGCCTCCTAACTCTAAGAGTCCTCAATTCTGTAGCTTTGGGCTGCTCTGGGCCTCAGTTTCCTTACCAAAAAAACAAGGGCCTTGGCACAAAATTTGCCATCGTAGGTGCTTCCCAGCCCAAGATGGTATGAATGATCACTTGGTAAACTTGTGATGCTGGAGGCAATGCATCTCAACTCACTGTATGTCCTAGAAAGGTCATTGGACTTCTCAGGGTCTTGCTCAGAAGCCTTCATATAATCCATAGACAGAATTAAAGACTGAGAGGACACAGTCCACCAAGTGCTTGAAGCACCAGCAAAAGGCAAATTCCTTAGGTCAAAACATTTTCGAGACAGAAGACTTTCTGAAACTTAGTTCAGACAACATCAGTCAAGAAAAGCATAGGGACAGTGCCTTAGAGTGGCTCATCATGGAATTTGAGGGAGTTCACCATGAAGCTTGCATGGATGACCTGGCTGATAGAGTAGGATTCAAGTCCAAAAGACTAGTTTCTAAAATGGAAACACCTCCAGCAGGGAGGAAGGGCCATTTCTGCTTCATTCCCCGAAGACTATCTCATCATGCCCCATTCCAGTGACTCTTGGTCTTTCAGCCCCATTAACGCTTGATACACAGTTGGTGCCCAAAGTGTGTTTGGATGAACAGAATAACTTTTATAGAAGGAAAATGTTTAAACAAAGCTATTTTAAACTTGTGTATCCATTTTAAATATGCATATTATATAACATATGTTCAAGTTACCTTGACAATTGGAATTGAGACACCAGTAAGGCAAAGTCTTTGAGAAAATAAGGACATCTGTGATAGCAGAGGGGTATATGTCAGGGCTACCAGCTGGATGAAAACTTTAGGCCATGCTCTGACATGCTCCCTAATTTGTCCATGATTATGTGATATTTGACTCTCAGGGAGCCATTGTCCCCATACACAGAGAAAATGCAGTCATCCAAAGAGATATGTTGACTGATCTTTTTTCTCTAAGCTGTTGGAAAAAGAGAAAATATGAGTCCCTTTACTTATAAAGCTAAAATGTGAAGACTTTCAGAACTCTTTCTGTTTATATCAGTTTGGGTCTTCAGACCCCCAGCCATTGAGCTCAGCAGAGCTCACGCTGGGTAAGAAAGAGTCTCTGAGACTCTCTCCCAGCTCCTCAGTATCTTCTCTAAGTTTCTTGCCACTTGTGCCCAATACGTGCTCCAACTTCCAGTAAGAATACCCCCTGAGCATTTTGTTGGTGTCTATTTCTTGATATTCATCATATTCCACCTCCCTTTCATCTCAATAGCCTAGCACACCTGGACATCATATGCAACTTTGAATCATCTGTGCAGGACCTGTCCAAAGTAGAACTTCAAGTAATTGATGAAGAAGTAGCTAATAGATGGCATAGGGTGGTATCCTTGCAAGAATAAATACATTGTAACAAGATACTCTAGGACTGAAATTCAAAGACAAGTAAGGTGCAGAGAAGATTTTCTGTATACAGAAAACCCTGACTGTGTGTCATCCAGCTTTTCCTGACCAACACTCAGGGCACATGAACTAAAAGGAGAATAGAATATTTTAAGTGGGACCCATTTTGAAAAATTCAAGATGTATGGCTGCCAATGTATGGGCCACTAACTTTTCAAAATATACAGATCAATAGATGGTCCCTACTTGTAAAACTGATTTTGCCCTCTACTAACAGTTTCCCTTACCCCAATTCTTTAACTGGATAATGGGAAGCTGGTCTGTACTCCATCAAAGGAGCTGAGTTTGAGGCTAGTTACTTGTTTGCAAGTTTTATCTCTCCAATTAGACTATAATCTCATGGATAGCAAGGATCTTACCCTAATCATCTGTACATCCATAGTGCATAGTGGTGGGCCCATAGCAGTTTGTTCAATAACAATGTGATGAATGGGTGGATGAGTGGGTGGATAAATGAATGGGTTGGTGGGTGGATGGATGGACGAAAAGATGCATGGTTATACTCCACTGGAGCCCACAACTTAAAATATAGGTGATGTTAGATACCCTATATCAGGCAAAAAAAAAAAAAAAGATTTAAGGAGAAGATAGCAGAGAGCCAAATAGGGAAAGAAATGGGGAGCAGAGCCCTTGTTCACCTAGTTGGGACAAGGAAGGAACCAGAGCAGGTCCCCATGTCTATGCTTCTCTATTTGCCAAAGGAGTGGGTTTAGATGATCTCCATGGTCCCTTCCAGCTTGAGAGCCCATTGGACTACAAATTGCAAATTACTCATCACTGAGCCCTGGTGAATGTAAGTGGTTCAGCTGCTTTCACCAGGAGTTCAGCCAGACAGTGGTAGGCATTTTTGAGCCCTGACTTAAGAAAAATCCTTAAACCTTAGTCATGATTCACATGATATGCTAGTTGTCCTTCCACAAGAGGAAATTCTTGCATTTCAAAAACTGCACATCTGAGCACCAAGCCCCTTGCTATGGCATTGAATCTGAAGAGCATCCTTTCAGCCTCCCTCTTCTTTTGTACAATGTTGTTTATTCCTCTGTGTGAACCTGCACAGAATGATGGGTGCACAGAATGATGTGTCCCACAGCTGTTCCATCACACCCACCTCTTTCCCAGCTGAACCCTAACCTCTGCTTCTTATTATATGCCAGCACAATGACAAGTAGCAGAAACTACCAAAAACCACATACACGTGATCTCACACTCACACAAAAATGCACAGAATACAGTGAACAAATTGCTCCAGCACATTCAAGTTCAAGAGCATGAGCGGGAAAAGGGCAGAAAGATTTTAATCTTTGGCCTGTCACATGGGAGAAGAAAGAAAATCTCACGTACCCATGCCTGCATCCCATAATGTTTATTATCTGAGATCACAAGTAAGTGAATCTTCCCACTGCGTCCCTTCTCCCCCAGCCTTGGAATAGGGTTGCTGACTTGGGATCAGAGAAGACAGGATGTATGCTGGCTGGGAGTGGGGGACGGGTGTGGTGTGGGAAGAAAGGCTGAATCCTAGATGGATTCTCAGGGGCTGGATACAGGGCCTAACCTAGGGTAGCTGTGCATCTTGACCCACCTACTGGCAGAAGCCCTCAACACTCTGTAGACATTGGGTAAACCTATGGCTGGAATCTCTTTCCAGAGGGATAATTCGTATATTATTAGGGATGCTGAAACAAGTTGCCACAAATTGGGTGGCTTCAAACAGTGCAACTTTGTTCTCACATGTTCCGGAGACGAAAAGTCTGAAATCAAGGTGTCAACAGGACCATACTCCCTCCCTCTGAAGACTGTAAGAAAGAATCCTTCCTTGTTTCTTCCTAGCTTCCAGTGATTGCTGGTGACCCTTAGCGTTTCTTGGCTTGTTATTCCACCACTCCAATTTCTGTCTCCCTCTTCATGGCACTCTCCCTGTGTAGTGAGAAGATCTGGATTTAAGGTCTGGACTTTTTACTTGCTAGCTATGTGGAGTTAGAGAAATCACACTCTCAATGCTTTCATTACCTCAGCTATAAAATGGGAGTAATGATAGTAATACCTCCATACCAAACTTGTGGTAAGACTTAGAAAGACTGAGATCCGTGGTGTGGGAATTATCTGGACTCAAAGACTGTCTCCAAGTTCACTACCCAGCAGGGCTCCACAGGAGGGCACAACTTCATGTGGGTGGTGTAGCTTCTAAGATGGCTCCCAATGATCCACTTCCTGGCATTTACACCCTCATGTAATCCCCTCTCCTTGCGTATTGACTGGACCTAGTGGTTAACTTTCAGTGAATATGGCAAAAGTGATGGGGCGTCACTTCTGAGATTAAGTTATAGAAAAACTCTGGCTCACCCACCTCTGCTCTCCCACTCACTCACTGGGCTGGATGCAGCTGCCATGTTGTGAGCTGCTCTACAGAGAGGTTCACATGGCAAGGAACCGAGGGAGGCCTCTGGCCAAAGCCCATGAAAAACTGACAGATCCTGCCAATAACCACTTATGCACACTTAGAAGAACACGACTCCCAGTTAGCCTTGAGATCACTGCAGCCCCGCTCAGCCTTTGACTACAGCCTTGGGAGAGACCCTGTGCCAAAGGACTGTGTCCAGATTCTTGGCCCCAAGAAATTATGACATGACAAATATTTGCTATTTTAAGCCACTAAGTTCTGGGGTAATTTGCTACATGGCCATAGGTAACTAATACAGTTTATTCAATCAATTTAGAAAGCAAGAAACAAGAGCAAAGATGTGGGGTATGAATACCCCACAATCTGGAGTAGAGGACCAAACAGCCTCAACCTGGGTTTTGCAATATTCATGTGTCCAGTTTCTCTCTCTGCCTCATCAGCCTTACCCACTGTTGATGGTTTGATTCTGAGGACCAGAGTTGAGTTTTGAACAGGATCCTGGGCTAATGACACACACTTGCTCCATCACAGAGATACAAGAGTAAGTCACGTGGCCACAGCCGTAGCTGGTCAACTAGCCTGCTGAACAGCTATGAATTTTATCTCGCAGGAGACATATGGGGGCAGAATGAGTAATACCAATGTGTGGCCATTTTAAGACCTCATGAATATTGAGTGCTTTGTATGCTTCGATGTGTATATTTAGTATATCATGAATATTCAGTGCTTTGTATGCTTCATGTGTATTAAGTGCCTATTAAATGTATTCAGTGCCTAGTTGGTCTTTCCATCTCCTTTTTTTCTGTTGCTGTTTAAAAAGTATTTTTACTAACCTTGAAATATTACAGAAACAGAAGAAAACTTTATTATTGCTGCTCACACTGTCTGCTTTACTGGCCACATATGTGCCAGGCTTTTATATTGCTTAGAATGTCTTCTGCCATGCCTATGAAACTCCTGCTCATCCTTCAAAGCCCAATGTAAGTCCCATCTTCTCCAGAAAGCCTGCCCTGACACTCTAGCTAGTGTTGTACTGGAGTTGGTGCACACCAGCTCATAAGAACCAGTTGTTAATTTTTCAGGAATTTTGTGAGCTGGTTATGGAACACAGGTATTATTAAAAATTAAATTATAGAAACTTATGATTAAATTACTTATATTAAAAACAAAGGTAATAAATGCCCTGAACTCACCACTTCTGAATTATACATTTTACTATCACCCATGCTTGAGTTTGTTTACATCAATTGCACCTTTTGGGGGGAACTGCTCTCTGATGGTGTATGCTTGTACATCTCTGCCCACTCCGCATTTAATGAGTCATCTTGGTAACCTGAAATTGACCTGACCGTAGTGGAAGTATGGTATTTACACCATGGAAATTGGCAAATGCTACAAATGAGAGATTTTATTTTCTTTCCAGGCAGTTGTTAAACATTTACCAGCACCATCACTGACCCCAGCCAAAGTAATCTCTCTGAATTCTAAACTCTCATAGTACTTCCTGTCTTTTCTGCTCCATGAATGGGCATTTAGCATTTGCTGCCTGAGTTACCAGGCACATTTTGTGTGTGTGCTTGTATGCACGTGCAAGCCTTCTAGAACCCCCTAACTGGGTTGTTGGCAGCTTTGGAGACAGGTACAGCATCTCCTTCAGCTTTCTGGAGCCCCCCTTCCTTCAATAATTGGACAAAATGTATACATCTCTGGTGTGAAGCCCAGCTCCATCCTCAGACTTCCTGGCACTTCCAAGGGGCGTATCCTCTCACCATCTCCCCTTCTCTCATTCTGGTTCCTGGTCTCTTCCTGCTGCTGCTCTCCATGTCTGCCCATATGAGTCCTTACCTCTGTTCCCCACGGCACCATGGACACAGCAGCATAACTTTACCAAGGGTTTGGTAATGGGCTAGAGCATAGAGTAGGCATTGGTTATAATTCAGCCACAGGAGTCACTTCCCTGACACACCCATTTCTGTTCCTGGGGATCACTTTCTGCCCTTTTGTCTTCCATAGGCGCATCTCCACCAGGCTCCTTCTCTCCATGGTTGATGGGGTTCCCAAGCTTCAGCTTCCTTACCCACCAAGGGAAAACTTACAATTCATCTTGACTTTATTACGCCAAGAAATTTGCTCTTAGTCCCTCACCAGCTAAGGGCCCATTTTTGCACATTAGAAAAAAAAAATTAACTTCATTGAGATGTTCTGATAAATAAAATAGCTTTAGCAAGGCAAGAAGCTTTGCAATTATTTATGTATTATTTTTTAAAAGATATTTTAGGCCAGGAGTGGTGGCTCACATCTGTAATCTCAGCACTTTTGGAGGCCAAGGTGGGAGGATTGCTTGAGTCCAGAAGTTTGAGACCAACCTGGGCAACATAGTGAGACCTCATTTCTGCAAAAAAATAAAATAAAAAATTAGCTGGGCATGGTGGCGTGTGCCTGTAGTCCCAGTTACTAGGGAGGCTGAGGCAGAAGGATCACCTGAGCCCAGGTGTTCGAGGCTGTAGTGAGCCGTAATTGTGCCACTCGGCACTTCAGCTTGAGCAAAAGAGTGAGACTTTGACTCAATAAACAAATAAAAAAACAAACATATTCTAGGTCAATTTCACAGAACAACCCAGAGGCATCTTCCCTTCTCGTTATATTTCTGAACATTCCTGAGGGAGAGAGGGGGTTAACATGAATCCTATCCTTGGTGACCTGATCCTTAGCTCCAGCATCTTACTGCTGTCTGAGAGACAGACAACCAGAGCAGATCACCTCCCAGGTCTCCAGGTATTCTGAGATCAGCTTTGAACATCAGCATGCTCATGTCCTCTCCAGCCTCTCTCCTCCTGAACCTCTATCCAGAGCTCATAAACCCTGAAATCTTATCTCTTGGAGAACTTTTACAGACTCATTACTTATTGTCCCTCCAAGCACCAACTCATGGGGTGTTTCCTTCCTCTAAGTCCTCCTTATCCCCTCAGATCACTGTCCCTAGACAGTTCTGGGTGGAAAATTTTCTCTCTCTGCAATGAGACTTTGGGTAATGGAGACAGGAGCCATTCCAGCTCCCCAACTTTCCCTTCATGTCTTGTACCTTCTATATCACTTTGCTCATAGTCAATGTTCAGTTCATAAATAACCCTGCAACTTCCAGCTGATGAAGCTGCTTCACAGACATTCACAGAATTATCCAATCTCATTCACCGTGTTGGCTCGGAGTTATCTGTGAGTGACTCACACAGGGCAAAATTCTAATCCCAACCAGCCTTCTCTAGCATGCAGAGTTATTCCAGGCTGTCTCCCCTGCCATAATGTTTGAGCACTAGGAAATGATGCCTAGCTCCATTGGTGAATTTAGCTGAAGCTTGGCACTCTGGTGTCGTGAACTTGGCACTGAGGAGGGTAAAGATTCCAGTCTGCCACCCACTGGCTGTGTGACCTTAACCAAACTCCTTGGCCTTTCTGAGCTTCCATTCTTTATATCTTTCCTTTTCTAGCTATCTTCACTGTCCCTCCAGCATCTTCTGCTTATCAGACAGGTCCTGATGCTAGAGCACCCTTGCTGCTTTCCCTGCCTCTCTCAGGTTCCCTCTCCTGTGTGGCCCTTTTCCTTCTCATCCCCTCCACAGCCTCCACCACGTGTGGTCCTTGTTGCTCTGTTTGTCTCTCCCTCCCAGGGACTGGGTCTTATCTAGTGTTTCTGTGTCCCCAGCTCCAAACCCAGTCCCCGGCATTTAATAAGCACTTAAAGTATGTATAAGGGTTTCATGAACAAATGAATCTTTAAAAGTAAGGGAACAGACATCACTCATCAGGGAAATGTAATCAAAACCACAATGAAATATCAACTTCACACACCAGTGAAGATAGCCAGTATCAAAAACAACAGAAAATGAGAATGCAGAGAAATCAGAACACTTACACGCTGTTGGTAGATAAGTATCACCATTATAAACAAAACAAAACAAAATGTGGAGATTCCTTAAAAAATTAAAAATAGAACTTTCATATGATTCAGGAATCACACTTCAGTATTTATCTAAAATAATCTAAAAGCCTCAAAGAGATATTTGCCACCAATGTTTACCGCAGCATTATTCACAACAGCCAAGATGTAGAAGCAACATAAATATCCAACGACAGGTGAATGAGTAAAGAAAATGTGGTATATGGACACAGTGAACTGTAATTCAACCTTGAAAAAGAAGGAAATCCTACCATATGGTTAACACCTGAGGGCATTGTGCTAAATGAAATAAATTAGTCACAAAAAGACAAATACTGCATGATTCCGCTTTCATGAAGTAACTAAGTAGTCAGACTCATAGAAACAGAAAGTTGAATGGTGGTTTCCAGAGGTGATAGTTGGGGGAGGGGGAACCAGGCTCCTAGTTGTCACATTTCAGTCATGCAAGATGAAAAATTTCTAGAAATGTGTTGTGCAACAATGTGTATAAAGCTAACAATATATATTATGCACTTAAACATTGATAAAAGAGTAAACTTATGTTATATAATTTTGCAACAATTTTATTTTACTTATTTTTTGAGATAAGGTCTTGCTCTGTCACCCAGGTTGGAGTGTAGTGGTACAATCACAGCTCACTGCAGCCTCAAACTCGTGGGTTCAATGAATCCTCTCACCTCAGTCTCTCGAGTAGCTGAGACTACAGGTGCTACCGCACCCGGCTTAACACAATTTTTTTGGGGGGGGGAATAGGGCCTCATCCCGGCGCCCAGGCTGGAGTATAGTGGTACAATCCCAGCTCACCACAGCCTCAGCCTCCTCGGCTCAGGCAATCCTTCCGCCTCAGTCTCTCAAGTCACTGGGACTAATTTTTTTTTTTTTTATAGATGAGGTCTCACTACGTTGCCCAGGCTGGTCTCGAACCCCTGGGCTCAAACAGTCCTCCTGCCTCGGGCTTCCAAAGTACTGGGATTACAGGCATGAGCCACTGTGCCCGACCTATAATGTTTTAAACAGGGAGGGGAACAGACTAACATTCCTATTCTAAAACTATGTCGTTCCCTAATGAGACTCTAAAAACATTGTGAGAAAATAATATGTAAAATATTTTTAGACTATGTGGTATTACTTATTCACAACCGTTATCGTGGATAAGTAAGAGGTACATTTAATGAGGTGTCCAAGTGTTTGGTGAGTCCACTGTTAGCCTTGGGCCCTTCCATATGCTGTACACCCTTTTAATAGCTGGAAAAAAGTCTCCTCCCATGTCATGAATATATGTGAGCACAGTAGGCACAGCAAAGGGACAGGCAACCTTCCATAGGGAGTGCTGGAGAGAGCTAGTCACTCCTTATCACCAAGCCAGCCTGGCCACCCTTAACCATCTGCTGGTGCATCAAGAATCCAGGCAATTGCCCCTTGCCGCACCCAGAGAGATGGGCTTCTTTTCGGCCTGTGGGCAGCAAGTTGAGAAATCCAACCCTACTTAAATGAACCTATAGAAAATCCTTAGAAGAGTGAAGAAGCCCTCCTCTCCTCCCCCCGCCCCTTTTGTGAATTATGATTTTTGTGAACAGTGTTTCCTTAAAGCAGAGTTCCTCCTATAGTCACACTGGATGATGTGTCAGAAGCTCGGGCAGAAGGAAGGCCATCCATTGTCATGACCTCGTTGGCAATATTTCTCTACAAAATAAACTTTTTAAATACTTTACAAACAGCAGCAGATGTTTGAGATGGGGTCAGATGCTGCAACAGACCAGTTTTTCTGCAAGAGAGTTTCCTCGTAGGAGTCATCCTGCTTCTTCCCATTGTCTCTAAATCAGGGTCGCAGAGTCTGTTCTGACAGCTTGGACTCAGGCCTGGGCCAGTGCAGTTTGAGGTCTGGAGCATCCCTGAGAGGAGTTTTTATGTTCTTGACAGACTATCAGTAAAATCCTTGTGTCCTCATTTGGAGTTTCCAGCTCTGTGTTTGAACTGAGTTCTGTCCAGCTAAAAAGGGAAAGAAAATACTCCATGTGTTCTTTACTGCAGAATCCAGCCTGATATGAACTCACCTTTATTGTCAGTGGCACCAAATTCTGGACCATCTGCCCAGCCTGAAGACTCCAAACAGATCCCCAAGACCGCAAGCCTCTTGTAGACTTGGTGTTTGGAAGAGGCCAGGCCGCTTTGGATCTCACAAGAGCACCTCAGTCTACCTCCTGAGTCTGAAAGCATTTATCAGAATAGTTTTAAGTTCAAATTAACATCAGATGGTTTTAGCCATGGCGCTCCCATTTATGCCATAAAGTCACATGTTTTTAGAGCTGGAAAAGATCTTGTAGATCTTCTAGCCCAATCTCCTCAACCTACAAATGAGGAAACGGAGGAAGGGTAGGCCGTGAGTTGAAAAGGTTCATCAAAGGACACACTGCTGGTTGGTAACAGAGCCGGGGCCAGGGCCCGGCTGGTTCTCCTGACTCCCCATGATCGTCATTCTTTCCACTACTATAGCCCGCCAGAGTTTCCAGATAATGAAAACATTGACGAGACCCTGCCAGAGGCCCACCGACTTCAGTCAATATTTGCTACAACAGAATTCCAGCAGAACCTAGAGATTTTGACATCTGCATCCATGTGATTTGATGTGTTCCACTGTAAAAGACGATTTTTTTTTACTTTTCTCTATGTGATCAAGGCTATCTGTTGATTTAGTTCGTCCCCGGTGAATGTTTTGTACTTTGTGTGACTCCATTGCCAGAGTCACACTCCATAAATGTTCCATAAACAACCAGCCCATTTCTCCTGCTTCTTCACCCCTGGAAAGGACCCATATGACAAATATTTTCTGGTCCCTTGAGGCAGACTGACCAGGATTAGGACTAGGATTTTCTGACATTTGGTCCTGGGGGCTTCACTTAGTGAGGCCATTGAACCAAGAGCCAAAGGACCTAGGTTTGAATGTCAGCCCAGCTAATCCCTACTGGTTACTTTGGAAAGCCCATTGCTGACCTGGCCTGAGAAGCCAGGGGGCCTCTAAGGAGCGCCGGCACTGACATCTCGCATCAAGTCCAGTCAACCACTCACTTCCTAAGTTGGTGTCTGCACTTTGTTCTTCTGTACCCAAGGGGGTAACCTGTCCTGGCATCGTCAGTCAGGTTCTGTGCTTTGCTCTCTGCAAACTCACTCTTCCCTACTGCCCTGCCTATGGAAGTCTCCCCTAGTGCTTGGTCCTGGATTCCCTGTCCTTGCCCTGCCCACCATTTGGGACATCTTGTGCTAGCCCCCTCCAGGGCTGAAGACTCACCTGGACTTGGCCGGGGTGGAGCACTTTGTGGTTCTGATTCTATATGTCTGTGTACATTCAGATCCCCAAGATGATGTCTGGACAGGATCAGGGACCACTAGGCTAAGCCTCTCCCTGGCTTCCTTCCCAGCCTCAGTTAGGCCTGCCTTCCCATCTCCACCCCACATTCCCTGCCCCCACCCCCCATTCCCCCATAGCCCTTGGGTGGGTCCAATTCCGGAGTAAGGGTACCCTGTTTTACCGAAATCAAGCGGGCCCAGCTGGACACATGAAGTTGATAGAATGCTGTGTACACACACATATGCAAGGACAAGCACTATTTCTCAGGGTGTTGGCATGAGAGACACATAGAACAGGGTGTGAGGAATTCAGTCATTAGAAAAGCAAGATTGCCTGGTCTCATAAGGTCTCACAAGGCAAGTCTGATGATCTATTCATGTCTTTGAAGTGTTCTAGTTTTGAAAGGGAGTTGAAATATACCCACTAAATGAAGACAATAAAAACTGAGGACCTCAACGTGCTGCTGGGTCCATCTGGTCTCAGGCTCACATGGATGTCACTGAAATGTGGAAACGCATCAACCATAGTAGAGATCAAAACAAGACTGAATCTTGAGAACCTATCTTTTAAGCCTGTGTGTGTTTCTTGTTAAAAGCCCTAAATCTGGGGGTAAAATGAATAGCCTCTTTTTCTATTTAAGTTTTGTTAATCAAAAGTCTAGGTTCATAATTTGGCCCCTTGACAATTTCCAAAAGCATGTGCCTTTCTTATACAGCTCTCCGAATAACCCAGCTTGGACCTGCGTCCTGTGCTGGGGATTCTGTCTCTCCCCTAGAGCACTGAGAAAGGTCACTTGGGGAACATAGTGGGAATAAGCTGGAGACCACAGATGAAAGCAGTGTAGGCCAAGCTGCATGGAGGCCCCAGAGGCTCAAGAAGATTAACAACAGCTACCAGTTGATTTGGTGATGGACAGCATGCACAAAGCCGGGGTGTGGCAGTCATGGAGGCGCAGCGTGCTGAGGAAGTCAAGGGACAACTGACTTCAGGTCCCCTTTCCACTTCTTGTTTCATCCTAAACCTGATCATTCTGGGATGTAAGATGTGTATGGTCAGTCCTGTGATTTCTCCAAATGGTAATTAGAAGTACATGAGGGGGACCCCAAAAAACAGAATTGTTTTTTGGTGAGGGCCGGCCCCTTACAGGCTTCCCTCGCTAGGCAAGTGTTCTAGGAATCCATCAGCATCAGTGTGCCAGCTAGCATTGTAGTGAGAGGCTGCGTTTGGATTCAGTGAATTTTTTTGGAGATTCTTTCAACGCATTTGTCCATTTCATGATGGGTGATTTACCAGCACATCTGCCCACATCGTGTCGAGTATTCAACAGTTAGGACCAAAAATGGCACGACCCCAGGGCCCCACCTCCCTATTCACCCAATCTCTCCCCCACCCCCAGCAACTTTTTCTTGTTTCCCCAGATGAAAAGAGTCCTCAAAAGGAAATATTTTGCCAAAGTGGAAGAGGTGAAACAAAAAATGGCAGAAACACTAAAAGGCATCAAAATTGATGAGTTCAAAAACTGTTCTAAGCAATGAAAAAAGTGACTCAGTAGTTGTGTTGCATCAAATGGAGAGTACTTTGAAGGTGACTGAAGTTTAAACATGTAAGAATAAATACAGTTTTTAATAAATAAATTCCAGTTATTTGGGAGTCCCCCCTCATATGTTTTACTTGCAAATTTTCAAAATGCTTTCATACCATCTTAGGTTGGGTTTCCCAGAACAGTTTTGAAAGAAGATTCCAGTGCAAGTGATTTACAATGGAAGTGCTACCATGAGACACTACAAGGGAATGGGGGAAGCAGGACAAGAAGATGGGAAGAGGCCCAGCGTGATTTCAGTGCAGTCCCAGCCCTAACCTGATTCCAGAGGGAACCTTGGAGGAATATAAATTCCAACGCAGGGTCTAATTCCATGGGGGAAGGAGGGACCTGGTGTTACTACAGGCCACCTGGGGTCAGGATGGGGTCATGAACCCCCAGGATTTTCTAGATTTTAGCTTGTGGGAGAAACAGCTCCAGTAACCAAAGGTGAGACTTCGGAAGCAAAACATTCAGAACGAGACGGACACACAGAACCAGTAAGAGGCTCCAAGGAGACCTGGCAGAGCACCAACAGTGTCTGCTACACTGATCCTAGCCCACTTGATCCTAAAACAGCCAGTGGGTTGTGGGGGTGGGGAGAAGGAATTATGTCCACCATTTACAGAATGGGGAAACTAAGACAAAGAGAAGTTGTGCCCAGGGTCATTCACTCAGTGTAAATAACAGACATGTGTCTCGGTTGCCACATAAATAGTCTTTTCTTGCTGTTGACTGGTTTTGCACTTGGTCCAAGGTGATGTGCTTCTAGGAAAGCAACATGATCTGGGAGTCAACTCAGCTGCATTCCAAAGCCAACTGGAAATTACCTTCGGATTTATAGCTTTTTTTTTTTTTTTATCAACCCCCTATCAGAATAGATCATCAAGATTTGTTAGGCTTCTTATTAATTTCAACACCCCTGGGAAACAGACTGCAGAATAGGGTTGTTTCTGATAAACTCACCATCTTCTGATAAACAATGCTCACCTTGCATTGGCTCCCCAGGCCTCCATACCTGTGCCATGCCTGATCTACCTGTGCAGTGTCCAAATTGCAACCTCCCAGCAGGCAAGATCCCCATTCAAGCCTTGGAGCAAGTCTTGCTGATGCCTCCACACTACCCAGGACCTACTGACCTCTGACCTTCTTGCAGATCAACTGTGCAGCCTCTTGGTAGTATCTTATCCTACCTACCTTCTTAATGAGTTTCCATCCAAAGCAAAGATCTGTTTCTTAGGGCGCTTAATGCCACATCTTTGCATCCTCCGCAATGTCCAGCATAATGCTTTATAAACAGTAGATGTTTGGATAGAATTTGCTTGATGCTGAAGATGGAAACATGAAAGCACCAAGATCAAGCATGAGTCATGGACTGTGCTCAGCTTGGAAATGTGTCTTTTATATTTTTGGATGAACTGGATGAACTCTTTGAAACTGGGAAGGACCTAAGAGACCTTCTGTTCAAGACCACCTCTCTTAGGGATACCAGAAAAAGGGACAGGCTCTGGAGTCAACCTGCCTATCTGGGCTACTAACTGCATTGTTACAGCCTGACTGGGTTCTTATGCCCAGAAAAAACAAGATTGACACAGCCATTACAGTGAAGAAAGAATTTAATATCGCAAAGCAGCTGAGCCAAGAGGACAGGAGATATTTCTCAAATCTACCTCCCTGAAAATTCCGAGGCTAGGGATTCTAAAGGGAGTTTTGTGGGCAGGGGGCTGGGGATTGCTGATCAGTTGATGATGTCATGGGTTGGTATCAATACTGTTTTCATGTCACAGAGCCACTTTCTGGGAAGGAAAGACAGCTTCCTGGTATAGACCAGTGGAGCCAGCTTCCTGGTATGTGCTCTGGGCTGACGTAGGACCTCAGGTCGATCAGAGTACAAAGTCTGAAAAATATCTCAATACCATTCTTAGGTTTTATAATAGATGCTACCGATAAAGCAAGTCCTGTGACCACCTAGCCCCTGAGCAGTGAGCCATTATAGAGGTAGTATGCTGGAGGTAGGGTTCCCAGAGACTGGAGCCACTTTTGTCCTTCGGCCTCTGCTTTGGTTCTAAGGGTATCTATGCAGTCTCAGGCTTATTAAGGGAGACTATGTTGATCAGTCATGCAAGGTAGCTCTCCCCTCCCCAGGGCTTAGGATATGAAGATAATCAATTGCCCTCTACAGAAGTGAAACAAACTTAGAAACAACAGATTTGTTAAATTCTAACCATAGCTGCAGCTTTTCAGGGCCTGGGCCTCATCTACAGATTTGGTCCAATATTAATTTTATATAGATAGTTTCAGCATGACCTCACACAAACTTCACTTTTCTCTGCCTCCATTTTCTACTCTGTAAAATGGGACTATTAATAGCACTTGTCTCACAGGGATATGGTGATTAAATGTGTTCAGTGCATGTGAAGAACTTAGAAGGGTGCAAGGTAAGCTTTCTAAAGAGATCTAGCTATTATTATTGTTGTTATTGTTATTTTACAATCAGCAGAGGTTTAAAAGTTTTGCTATCTAGAATGATTGTCCTCAAATGTCACCTTCCAATGAGCCCATCCCTGGCTACCTTATTTTAAACGGAGGTCCTACCCTTTCTCTATACACATCGTCTTCCTGCCCTGCTTGTCACCTTCTAACCTGCTATGTAATTTACTTATTATCTGTTACCCCCACTACTGGGGACGGCAAGGGCAGGGGTTTCTGCCTGCTGTGTTAACTTCTGTATCCCCCAGTGCTGGAACAGTGCCTGGCACACAGTAGGGGCACAACCAATGTTCATGGAAGAATGAAGTGGAAAATCTAGGACTTGGTGTTGCTTTGGTGGCTGTGAGCACCACCATATACTGACGGGGGTGATGGCTTTGGGGGTGGCTCCCAGTGTAAAGCCTCCACTCCCAATACCCGCAAATACACAGTGATGTTTTAGCAGCAAACCACAGAAAAGGCTCTACTTTTATGTGCAGGTGCTGCATGAATGAGAAGGAAGAAGAGCTGGGCTGCCTATCAGAGACACACTGGGTTCTCAGTTCTGTCTTTGATCTAGCTGCATGACTTGGGTAAGGCCCTCTGCTTCTGTGGATCCTCCTCTTGGGTTTGGTGGTCTCCAGGTCTCTCCAAGCTTACTTAGTCCCTGTTTCAACGCCTCCCCACTTGCCGAATCCGAGAGCATTGAGGTTTCCCTGGCCTTCCTTGTCATCCCTTATCTAAATCAGCAAGGGCAGCTCTGGACACAGCTGCTCTAAATGCAGCCTCTGCCTGCAGGAGAGGAAATGAAATGAGCAGGCTGCAACGTAAGACCAACCAGCTCTCCCTGGACTGTCCTTGGGGCAGCTCAGAGAAGGAGGGACTGGGAAAGCCGGCTACAGAGTCTTCAGAAACTAGGATAGCTGCCTGGGTAGGGCAAGTGTCTGGATGGGGCAGGACTTCTTTTCTTTTTGGCAAGAATGTCTGCTTCCAATGGAATTCATCTTTCCCAGGAACTCCCTTCAGCTACCAGAGAAAAGAAAAAGCAAACAAAACCAAGTCTTTCCGAACAAGGAAAATTTCTTTCTGACTGCGAGTCTCTGATAAGAAAAACCCTCCGCCAATTGTGGCATCCTGTTCTAGAACTGCGCCTGTTATGCCTTTTCCTGGCAAGGCTTCTCTGGTGTGATTAATAGCGGTGGGGGGCTGGGTGGCCTTCAGGTGGTTGCCCCAAGGTCAGCAGTAGGTGAACTATCGGCACTCCAGGACGTGAATTTAAGCTGTTGGCCAAGTGTGCAAAATGCTCAGCTGAGACTGATTTACTTCTCTCTCTCTCTCTCATCGCCCGCAATTCCTTCTTTCTTTCTCTCTCTCTCCCTCCCTCCCCCACTTCTTCTTAATAATAACTTAAGATACATTGCCTGGTAGACATTCAAAAGAGAAAAAGATGACCATATCATCTTTAAAAAATACTTAAATCTTTATCCTAAGTTACCTCTTCCACTTTGGTAACAAAGCCCTCAGGCACGGATCTACCTAGGACTGAATTCTGCTGTATAAATCTGACCATTTGCCATGTGTGGCTACTGAGCGCTCAAAATGTGGCAAGTTCAAACTGAGATGGGCTGAAAGTATCCAACATGCCCTGGATTTCAAAAACTTAATACGACAAAAAATACAAAATAGCTCAGTATTCATTTTTGCATTGATTACATGTTGGATGACAATATTTGGGATATATTGGGTTAAAAACAATATATTACTAATAAAATTAGTTTTTACTTTTTTAATGTGGTTACTAGAAAATTTAAAATTATGTATATGGCTCACATTATATTGGACAGCACTGGTATAGACATTCGTTTTTTAATAATTATTTCTAAGTCTTACAATTCAAAGAAGGAAGACTAACGTTTTGCCTTGCCCCCATTCCTGGCATATTCAACCCCTTTTTTTCCAAGTTGCAAAATAAGCAAGAGCAATGCTTCTCATTAATTACTCATTCCAAAAATCCTGATAAAGAAAGCTACCATAGGATTTTCACCAGTCAGTCAAAAGCCCCAAAAGGAATTCAATTCGCATTTTTCTCCAAGGCAGGCCAGGGTAGTTCCTTCATTTCCAACTCTACCTCTTGCTTAGAAATACTCATTATTGAGGAGTAAGGGTGGAGGGATTAAAAAAAAAAAAAAGAAATGCTCATTATTTCAGTATCCTCTTTGTACACTATTGTTCCCCTAATTAGCCAGTTAATAGAAGGCACTTGGAAAGCCATATATTAGTAGACAAGTCAGGGATATTCCTAGTGGGAAATGTTTAGGAATAAGTCATATCATTATTGCTATATGCTGCCCTAACTTGAATCTCCTAGGAGAAATTTCTGACTAGCTCTCAGAAGACACAAATTACTCTTTGACTAGTACCTGCATGATCTTGAGGAATCCACTTCCCTGGGCTGCAATTTTAACATCTGTAAAGTTGCCAAATGTTTTCTAAGATTCCTTCTACCTTTCATACTAGATTTAAAATTCTAAACTTAAACAAACTCAGATTGTCAGTATTGTAACTTGATTAGCACAGACTTGATGATTTCTATCATAATTAAGATGCAACAACAAAAAGTTGAACTTTTTGTAGTAAATGTTCCAATATTATGCAGAAGTTTTCTGACCATTTTATAATATTTTTTCCTCTTTGAAGCTTGGAGTTATTGAAGCTAAGCAGTAGAAGAACTCTTAGCATACACCTCACTATTTTATAGTAAAAACCATATCCGGTTTGTGCAAAACACTTCAG